>ML408252.1:0-21827 GCA_005239525.1 Nicotiana knightiana | reverse complement strand
GGGGGGGGGGGGGGAGGAATGATGTTACACCTCATATTTTCGTGTTTGAGTATGCCATAAGTAAATTGATGGAAGCTCGAAAAATGAGATGTTGCATCCCGCATTGTCGTACGTTAAAGTTTCGTCGTAAGCTAATCAACGTAAGATCGGGAATGAGGTTACTTTAAGATTATATATGCTATTTCAAACACGTGATGAGTAAATTCGTGAAGGAGAGAGGGTAAGCAAATAGAAGGAAATGAGTTTCATCGATGTTTGGAAATTTAGGATAAAATACGGTCCAAGCTATAATACCCGTATTTATGGACTAATCATACGAGGTACCACATGACCATGATTATAAGGTGTATAAAGTGTTTAAAAGTGAGTATTACTTTATGTAATTTGAGATAGTTCTTAATTATATGGATAATTGGGTTACTTAATGATTTTGGTAATAAGATTAACTAGGAAATTAAAGTCTTTGGATAAAGACTCAGGCATTAAAGTAGCAGCCTAGCCTTATGGGAAATGGTGACTCTTAAAAGCTCATAAATAGATGGACAAAAATCAAATTCTTATCATTTAAAGAAGACATGAGTTTGGAAGATTGATTGCCTTTAATTTTGCTTAAACTTTGAAAATTGTGAAAATTGTAAATTGTATCTGTTTGTCTTCAAGGGCAGCCAACAATTGTGCGCACGAATCATACTAAAGATTTGCATATATAAATTTGCAATTCAATACGGATTGAAGGCAATGAATGAAGCTTCAACACGGATTTGTAATTCTAAGATTTGCAACGAAGTTATACTGTGTAATCACAATGGGATTTTACGACTCTAAGAAAGCACGGTACAATCTTTCTCAAGAATATCATACGAATTCTTCCCTACTTCAATCCGCCGTTATGTGATTTGTCGCAATTGACGTGTTTTAGAGAGATTGTCATGAGAATAAGTTCAGGTATGTTAAGGCTAAACATTTCCTTTATTTTGGCACGATCTCGTAATTACACATGTTTGATAACGAGGCATAAAGAGAAGTTCATACTCCTGAATTTATATACATTATCCTAGTCTTATAAATTACAATATTCTCCCTTATCAGGACTTCATATTGAAATGAGTATTGTCTTGTTCCTATCAAAAGAGCAGAGACTCTATATATACAGTATTATAGTATTTTCACTACCGTCGAGCTATAATCGATGGGCAGACCTCTATTGGAAAACCTCTGATTAGATGGTAAGTTATATACCGAGCCTACTGTGGCCGAGCGCCTATGAGTGAGCCCAGTTGGCCGAGATACAGAGCCTAGTATGACCGAACGCCTATGAGCGAGCCTACTACGGCAGGACAATTATATATATATCGAGCCTTATAAGGTCGGGCAGCTATTTTACTTACTATATTGAGAGCGTTGAGTCAGTATCAACATGTGAGCATATCTTCAGATTATCTTTGACTCCTAGTTACTTTCAGTTATTATATTATCAGTTCAGTTTCAGCTTTCAGTATATTGTTTTACATACTCGGTACATTATTTCGTACTAATGTCCCTTTTCTGGGGGTGCTGCATTTCATGCGTGCAGGTTCAGATAGACAGTCGGGTAGACCTACTCATTAGGTATTTCCCGAGTTCAGCTTGATCGGTAAGGTCCATGCCCTTCGAAGTTGTCGGGTCTAGAGCTTTATGTACATCTTGTGTATATATGTATATATGTTATAAGTAGGTCGGGGCCCTATTTCGATTATAATATATCCCTCAGTAGAGGCTTGTAAACATATCTTGTCAGTTAGTGCAGTATGTTGGGCTTGTAGGCCTTGTATGTATATTTTGATTAGTTTGCCAACTATAGTAGTTATGACGGCCTTATTGGCCCAGCTTTATATTGATGTTTAGTCAGCATTTGTAAATTGTCTTGCAATGTGGCCCATGGACTAAGTATGACATTATATGTTCAGAATCCTTTAGTCGCAAGTTGGTACGCAAGGATAGGTGAGGCACCGGGTGCTGGTCTCGTCCCCCAGGTTCGGGGCGTGATAGTTTTTTTCAACTATATAGAGTTGGAGTACAAACCAGTGGGTGCAAATGTATCTGCTTTTAAAGCGCTACATTTCCATTAATGCAATTAAGAAGACATTTATGTTATACTCCTTTACTATGCGAAAAGGATCATTTACACCCTTCGATATATTTTTGGTCCTATATTATCCTCGACATTATAAAATTAGTGCAAAAGTACCCACATCCATTAGTGCTCTCCATTATGGCCAACACTATCCACATGGCCTGACTTCTGAGGTAGACGCCACGTAGCATGCCTTCTCATTACCACCTCCAGTTCCACTTTACTTTATTTTTATGTCAAGCTATCTAAGATAAATCTGACATATTTGATATTAAAACTTTATCAGAATCATAGCCAGCCTTCAAAGATTGAAACATCAGTTCTTTATTCGTTTAATGGACTTTAACATTCTTTTATGAATAATTGAACTTAAACCTAAAATCCCAAAAGAAAAAAGTGAAAGCCTTGAAACAAAAATATAAGAAGAAAATTGTGATATAGCTTTGCACATATCATGGCTATCAATACTGCTAAATAGCCTTTTTGACGAGGATCGAGTGAAATAAGTTTTTGACATGAAGTTGTTAACTTTCATTGAGGTATATTCACAAACACTTTGAATGAGTCTGTGCTAATTTTCGAGAATTACGACTGAATGACTTGTCGGTTTAGCCTGTAGCCAGAGGCGGATCCAGAATTTTTACGCGATGGGGGCACTTATTCTGCTCAACCAGTGCCCCTAAATGCTTTTAGTGTTCAGGATGCAAACTGCTTTAAATTAACCATTTTCAAGGTATATATATATATATATATATATATACATACATACAAAATTTCGGTCGAAGTTTACGGGGTCCGGTGACCCCTCACCCATACACATGGGTCCGCCTATGCCTGTAGCTGCATGTGTAAGGACGTTGGGGTTTAGGCTGCCCATCTTCTAATTTTATGAGAAGCGCGTAACCACGGTTACTTTAAAATTAAAACCCTAATATAATTGTTGTCTGTCTTAGATTATGTATCAATTACTATAAAATCAAGATTCTCTTTATTGAGTTTAATTCTGAATCTTTTAATTACTATTTTATTTTTGTTATAATCATAAACGTTTTGTGTTTGTGAATTTGGTGGATGGAAAGACAAATACTTCTTTGTCAAAAATGGGTAGATATTCTTAATGCATTTGAAAGGATTGCTGCAGGTGGAGTAGAGTATGCGGGGGATATGGTAGTGAAAGAAGAAGTGGGGAAGAGGGTAAAATGGAATTGGAGGTGGTAATGAGATGGCATGCCACGTGGCGTATAACTCCTTAAAATATCAAGGCACGCAGATAGTATTGGCCACAGTGGAGGGCACTAACGAAGGAAGGATATTTTTGTACTAGTTTTATAACGTTGAGGATAATGTTGGATCAAAAATATAACGGGGGTATAAATAATCCTTTTTACATAATAGTAGAGTATTGTAACTCATTCTCCTCAAAATAAAGAATTTATAAAAATAAAAGTTATTCCATTTTATATGAGTTTCCCCATTACTAATTTCAACTTCGATATTAAAGAAAAAAAACAGTACTATTGGTTTTATGCGAATGAATTTATTATATACGTCAAGAGAGAAACTTAAGGGTCTTTTAAGGCATACAGAGAAGTGACACTGTAATAATCAGGTTGGTCGTAACAGATTGTTTGGATGGTTGTTAAATATTATTTTATAATGTATCGTATCATATTGTATTATCTTATACTGTATCATTTGATGAATATAATGTTTGGATAAACTGTATCGTTTGCCATCAATTCTGTTTAACTAAAAAAGTATGAGACCTCTTGTTAAACTAGTTGAATAAGGAGATAGAGGGTAAATCCTAGTTAAGAATAATTAATTCTAAATCTGAGATGTATAACATGGATAGAAAAATATAGTTGAGTATAAATGTTGGCAATAGTTATGGCCGAATTTAATAGTATGAACAAAATCATACATTAAATAACATTAAATGATGATAAAATGTAAATAAAGGAGAAGATTCACCCAATCTTGAGTGAGGTGGATCTTATTTCATTTGATAACGATGAATGATAGACAAATACAAGAATCTTAGGACCCTTTTCAGATCTCATAGGGGGCGTGAGATAACAAATCCTCTAATCTTTTTAGAGAGATGTGTTTTTAATTTACATCTAGAGATAGATCCCTCTGCAATCTTGGATCCCTTTATCCGTATATATACACTCAGTATTATTTGTTTCCTAATAGTCTTTGCCCTATGTGTCTTAGCTGGCCGCGAGCGTTTCAGGTCGGCCTCCCTGAATGTCATAGGAAGCGGTACGCCGTGAAAGCTGTCTGATAACCTGACCTCGGCCGTGGCCATAATGCTTGTCGTTACGACATCTTGGGTGTATAGTCATGACTTAATTACTCTATTGCTGCACCTTTTGAGATCATTTTTATGTGGTCAAATTTCAACCCATACAATTAGTCCCTCCGCCTATTGGGGTCGCCTTCGGGCGAGCGCGGCGAGCGGACCTCGTCGCTTTGACCAAAGAAATCTGAGCATTTGGTCGCCTTTAGGCGAGCACAACAGGCTGACCTCATCATTTTTTAGCACAGGAATCTAAGCGTTTGGTCGCCCTTAGGCGAGCGCAACGGGCGGACCTCATCATTTTGAGCACAAAAACCTAAGTGTTTTGAAGGGTAGGCGAGATTTCACCAGTGAGGTGACTATGTGACGTTTTGAGAGAACCGTCAGACCCGTATGTCAGTTGAAATGACATTAAATTTGCCAGATGTCATTATAGCGCACGTTCGCTCGGCGTTGCATCGTTTCCCATGCTTTTCCCGTTACTTTTCAAAAAAAAAAAGAGGGGAAAAGACGACGCTTCATTTCCCAACTGGCGTATTTGTGTCTTTATAAATATTGGAGCTTCTCATTCGATTGTGGCATTTCCCAAGTCGTTCTCAAGAAGATTTCGAAACCATTCACTTTTCCCTCTCAGTTCATATTTCTCTTTTCTTTTCGCCTGCAATTCCTGTGACCATTTCCCTTCTTTCTGTGTATTTGTGATTTGTACAATCATTCTAAGTGATGACTAGTACTTCTAACACTGACCGAGTTGTTGATGCTCCGGGGCCGGCGAACATTGTGCCTCGCCCCGAGGAGGGGACGGGTTTGGTGGAGGATCAAAACCTTCCGACGGTGGATGAGGTTGTGCCCCGCCCGGGGAAGCCAATGGCAGACTTCAATAGTACTGCCGACGATGAGCATGCACCCATGCTCTCTACAATGGATGTTGCGGTGCTAGCAGCGTTTAAAATCAAATGGGTCATTCCAATTATATCAAGCTTGTTCCGGCGGGAGGCAATATAGTTCACATACACCGTCCAGGATACTGCGCGTTCTATGCGTATCCTTTTATTATTGGGTACACGCTTCCCCTTCCACCACTGCGGTGGATTTTAGACGCTATTACGAGGTGTGCCCTGCCCAGCTCACCCAATACATATATAAAATATTTCTAATGCTCATTGAGTATGCGAGGTTGACCGACCGCGGGGTTTATCTTCGACATGTTGCATCTCTTCGTCCCCAATTTTTAGAGGGGCACCATGCTACATCTCCGTCACCGAGGCACAAAGAGCTTGGTGATTGGGATGGACGACATGACCAACCGTCGCTACTGGGAAAGCTTCTTCTACGTCCGTATGGAGCATGTCGTTCTAACCCCGACGGGTTTCCCAAGACATGGAATTTTGTTCGTAGACTTTCCTTTTCACTTTTCCTTTTCACAAACGCCGATTGGCTGTTTCCGTCTGGTGGTTTCGCTGACTATTATTTGCGCTTGTTTGTTTATTTTTTTTATAGCCGAGAGGATACCCCCTGCAGGTCAGTGATATCCATTGGTAGGTGAGCACGGTGATGCCTCATACAGTGGGAATTCATGCGTGGGCGCCCTTTTAGGAGAGGTTTGGGCAGAAACCTTCAGTCGGTAAGTCTTCATGTCTTTCATCTGTCTCTTGTCTCATATTTACTTTGATTTACATCGTTTTCACGATGGTTGTTATCGGCAGGTCAGAGAGGAACAAGGAGGGAGAGAGCCCCCGCTCTTGCTTTCCGTCAGCCGGCTTCTGCGGCACGACCCGTGTCAGCTGCTACTGCGGACGGGGCGTTCAGATCGCGGCGAGTCCGCGGGTCACATGTGAGGCCCCTATTCCTATAATTTGCTCGATGGACGAGCTTCCCCGGAATGACGGCGAGGAGAACCCATTAAATAGGCGGAGAATAGCGTCGGAGGGGACTCCCTCGGGTGAAGCGCCTTTGGGGGTTGGTCCCATTTTGGCAGCGTCTGAAGCTAGAGTTGATGTCGCCCGGGAATCGAGGGGGTTACGGTCCTGAGCGCGGAGGGTGGCACGGTGGCACCAGGGAAAAGTTTAGTTGCTGCAGTTACTTCGAGCAGGCCGTCATCGTCCCGGCCAGCTCGTGTATCCTCTTTGGTCGGCCAAAGGCTGAAAAGCGTGGTGGCGGACGACTATGAGTCCGGTTCGAATATCGATCTTGAAGTCATGCAGATGTTTGAGGAAGGTTTTACTAGGGTCGATGTGAGGGCAGAAGGCCCTTCTCGCATGCTCGAAATCCCATCGGATTTCAACCTGTTACAGAACACGGTGGAGTTGGTGGAGCATTTCGACCTTTTATGTTCCGCCTAAGAAAGCAGGGTTCTTCGAGAGGTTAGCGACTCTAGCTTGTCATGCGGTGTGGCCGGGATGGCCTTAAGGGTGAGCTTCTTATCTTCATTATTTTTTTGCTTTGGCGTTTCTCACTTTTACTGACTCTTCTTCCCTCTCTCTTATTTTAGACTTACATGTTGGAGATCGAAAGCGCTCATCGGGTCGAGGTATTTTTGAAGATGGCCGCGAAGTACCGCCGATATCGGCGCAAATGTCGAGAGATGCATATGTGGCTTAGAGCCGGTGGCGACGCTTAGTCTCTCAGGGAGGAGCCGGAGAAAAAGTACAAAGGCCTGATGCGATTTATCCGCAGATGCAGTGAGTTCGAGGGATTGATCAGGTTCAAGGATGAGGAGCTTGAGTTGGGAAAAGGTATCGCGGCTGAGTGCGAGGACCTTCAAGCGAAGTCGTCATCATTGCGGGTTTAGCTCGAGCAGAATGAGGCCAAAGTTTCTAGTTTGGGCGAGGAGTGGACTGAAAAGGTTGCTGACCTGGAGAGGAAAGTGGCGGAGTTAGAGAGGGCTGAAGGTGCACGGGCAGCGGCCGCGGTGAGAGCAGAGGCGCTGGAAGATATTGTGTGCGTCCTAAGGTCTGAGCGAGAGGTTAAGAAGGGTACGGTCGTAATGAAAGAGGCCAGGCTCGAAGAGCGTATTGGAAAACTTGAGCGGGATGCCTCAAATTTAGGCGACAAAGTGGTGGCCTTGGAAGCCGAGGGAGCCCAATTGTTGGCTCAGGATGCTCAAGTTGTCCCTGTTGCAGTTCCTCACCACCTGTATGAGATGTGGGTTCATGTAGAGGCCCAGCGAGACATTTACAAGGACTTGTGGATGGCGGGGAGTGTCCCTGAGGTTGCTTTTGAGGATGCGCGCGCAAAGACGCGCGGGGCTCGACTTGCTTGTGGCTATGATCCCGCGACGCCCGAGGCCGATGGTGGTACCGAAGTTGAAGATGGGCTCTCATATGGTGGCAGTTCCGATGGGGGCGACAACGGAGATGTGGTAGAATGAGATTTGTGGTTTTTTAGTACTTGCTCCCTTCTTTTTTATTTTGGGGGACCCGTTTGGGCCTCTTGTGAGATGTAGTGTGTAAGTTTTTTTTTCCGAATAAAATTCACTTTGTTTTCGGCTGTGCGTCTCTGGATTTTTTCTACTTTCCTTCTCTTTATTGTTTTTTTTTGGAGTGTGTTTCCGGACCCTTTTGCGGTGACTCCCTATTTTTGATTCGGGAATTTGATGTGGTTCATATTCGCTTTACTCGAGTGGGGTGGCTTTAATTTATTCGAGCGAGTTCGGATCGACTTGATCTCAACGGGGTTAAATTGATTTGACTCGTACGAAGTTGGTTTGACCTGACTCGAGTGGGGTCGAATCATTAAAATAATTTGAGTGAAGTCAAGTATTGAACACAATTCTAGTGAAGTTGATTGTTGGAATAATTCGAGCGACATCGAATGTGAATGATTCGAGCGAGGTCGAATGTCAATGATTCGACTGCGGCCTAATGTGAAAGGTTCGAGCGAGGTCAAACTTAAATGACTCGAGCAAGGTCGAATGTGAAAGGTTCAAGCGAGGTCGAACGTAAATGATTCGAGCAAGGTCGAACGTGAAAGGTTCGAGCGAGGTCGAACGTAGGAGATTCGAGCAAGGTCGAATGTATAAGGTTCGAACAAGATCGAACGTAAATGATTCGAGCAAGGTCAAATGGGAAAGGTATGAATGAGGTCAAGCGTAGGATATTCGAGCAAGGACGAATGTGAAAGGTTCGAGTGAGGTCGAACGTAAATGATTCGAGCAAGGTCGAATGTGAAAGATTCGAGCGAGGTCGAACGTAGGAGATTCGAGCGAGGTCGAATGTGAAAGGTTCGAGAAAGGTCGAACGTAAATGATTTGAGCAAGATCGAATGTGAAAGGTTCGAGTGAGGTCGAACGTAAATGATTTGAACAAGGTCGAATGTGAAAGGTTCGAGCGAGGTCGAACGTAAATGATTCGAATTATTGAAAAAAATGTTGCGTGCCGCCTTGCTTATTCGTATCATTTGGCGAGCGTTACATGCCTGTTTAATATGTTCATTTGAGAAGTTCGTCGTATACCTAGTCCCTTCATTTTTTTGCCTGGAGTAGTTAGGCGGAGCAATGAATCGCAGACTTGAACTTCAAGCAAGGTCGAATTTAATTTTGGCGATTCGAGCGAGGTCGAATATTACCTTGGCGATTCGAGCAAGGTCGAATGTTACCTTGGCGATTCGAGTGAGGTAGAATGTTACATTGGCGATTCGAGCAAGGTCAAATTTAGATTTGCGATTCGAGCGAGGTCGAAGTTACCTTGGCGATTCGTGGGATGGCATAGGCGAATGGCGAGCTAAATTATTTTTCATCGAGTTTCGCGTGCCGCTTCTTGCATGTGCCGGGGAAAGTCTTAGACCGCATAGTCCCTTCGTCATGCGGCCTGGAGAAGCCGTCAATGGAGTGGGCGATGAACTTGGTGCTTAGAAGGTTCGCATGTGGTGGTATATATCAACAGGCGGGTAGGGGTTGCACACGTGGCAAAAACATGGGCGAGCTCTTGATACCCGCGTATTACCCGTATCGGGACGTAGTGCTCGTGGAAATTGTTTTTCGTCACTTCCAGTCCATTTTGAACCGGGGTAAGGAGGTCGAATGTCGATTCATCTAATTGATGAAGCGTCTCTTTGGCCAAAAATGCAGGCGAGCTTCCTGCACTCGCGCTTTGCCTGCGTATATCGGCGAGATTTACATGTTTTCTGGGCTGGCAAGCCAGTCCCAGTCTATATGGTCTCTCGGCATCTTGGGATTTGCTTTGGCGACGATCGCTCCCTGTTCGCGTATTGGGGATAATTCTCCTGCTTCTATTCCACTTAGAGAAATGGTCAGTTAGAAACAAATGAAATTGTTCGTTACCTCGATTTGATCGGTTGACGAGTGGAGTTGAGTGGCGGTGTTCCCTTCTTTGGTTATGCTTTTAATGGCCGCTACCAATTTTGGTGTGGCTGTCCGCTTTGGTAAGGTTGTACGTCTACTGATAAACCGTTGTGTCGTGTAGCATCGTAAGATTGTTATTGCATCAAAGGAGACTTTCTTATTTGTAAGCATCAATGTGTAGTGGAGCAAAGAACATGACTAAGTAGTCATGTGCACAGAATTTAAATACAAAGAACATGAATTAATCATAGCGAAGACGATTTTTAATCACCCAATCTTAAGTTTAGGAACACGGTATAGCGCTGCATGACACCGACAGTATACCATAAACATCCTTATGCGATGAGTTACTTTTAATAAACTTGGTTTTAACCTTTGCTTCCTGAATGACACTCATTGTAGGTGAAAAATGTGCCCATCAGAAAGGACGAAACACCACAAGGGCCAAAGGAGAGGGATAAAGTTAAGCTATAGATGTCACAAAGGCATGCTTTAAAGCTTTTGCCTATAGTTTTTCAAGTTTGCATTTGTAACGATAGGGGGACGCTAAAATGAACGGAAAGTGGAACTAGAATTGAATTTTAGATCTAGAGGAAACTAAAATTTTAACTAGGACATTCCCCACAGACGACGCCAAATTGTTTAACCCAAAAAGTATGAGACCTTTTGTTAAACTAGTTGAATAAGGAGATAGAGGGTAAATCCTAGTTAAGGAAAATTAACTGTCGCCCCCCCCCCCCCTTTTATTTTCCTTCGCGGAGTCGGGTTTTTGACATTTCTGGGACAAATCCTTTTCCTTTTGGGAAAGAGGGTATGGAAATTGAAGAGTCGCCACCTAACAGATTTAAGGTGCGTTAGGGCGCCTAATGCAAATAACTCATATAAACCGATTTGCGTTACCTGAGATTGGGTAAGGGCTTGAAATTACCTTGAGGGGAAGGTGTTACCCTCGAGGTCCACAACGGTGGGTCCCGGCCAAAATCATTTTTTGAATTAGTCATTAAGCAAACAAAACAATTTAAAACATAGAGATTATTAAGAACAAGAATAAGGAGTTCCTAGGTTTATTAGCCTATAGGATCACATATGTGAAATACCTGGTAAACCTTCCTCAACTAGAGGGGTTAGCGCACATGTAATCATATCCTTTACTACCCAATTACCCTCCCCTTTGCGATTATAAGCGGTTTTAATTAGACGAACTCTATGCGTGCTTACCCGTCCCTTCCTTATGGCCTTGGAGGTGTTTAGGACCTCTAATTTATGGCAGTTCGAGACTCTCCTGAGGTGCTTAAAGAAGAAAATCTAAGCGACAACAAAGAACATATAGGACTATCAAGTAAAGAACAATTAAGGGGGCGCATGTTTACCTTCACAAATAAACGTATATTTAGCACGTCTCAAACAACAAAATTTCAGATGTTTCAGAAAAAGTCCTAGAATAGGATATGACAAGCAGAGAATGTGAAATATTGCGTTAAGGCGAAGTGATACAAACCTAATCAGTTTGCCTACTGATTTTAGGACTTGCTGAATCTGAGCAGTTCACAAATAATTAAACAAAGCACAATTTTACCATTTGCAAGATTTCAATTACCATACAGGCTTGCCTAGGCGTGGATTCGAGATGTCCTATAAACATGATATCTAAATGTTAAACATAACTTTAATACTAACAAGCGATTTTAAACAGGCAGTTTGATTTCATGATGTCCTACATGCATGCTGTCTAGGTGCTGAACATTACAGAACTTATTCTATACATTTATCTCTATGATCATGATATCTAGGTATTGGGACTACTTTTTATACTATCTAGATATAAGCTTAGTATTTAGGCAAGTGCAATAAAGTTCCTAAAACATGTTTCCTAATGCACAAAGGAAAACTTTATGAACATGATTATTAGGCAGAATTAATAATAACCTAGTGACAGGATTTCTAAGCAGGCATGATGTATGCAGAATTTTTTTAAGAAAGCAGAAATTTTAGAACAAACGACAGGATGCCTATGAACATGTTCTCTAATGCACAAATGATCCNATTTCTACCCAATTGCCCCACAAATATTATATGAAAATCCCTCCCCTTTTACTAATATCCCCAATATCTGTTTACAAGGATCATTATTACAAACCATTACATAATAAATAGAAGCTATGCTATAGGGAGCCTAAATAGGCCCAAAGTGAACCTGGAAATACCAGGTCTTCAAATGGTTCAAGGTGTCATGATGTCCAATAGGGGTATCCTAGTGTGTCAAAGTTCCCATGGGCCTCATGGACCCCGGACAATGCTAACACCAAGGATCCTTTAAAGAAAACAGTTTTGTGCAGTGTGGAAGAGCCAGTCCCAGTGTGTCAGAGTTCAGAGGAATCTCATGGATTCCTAGGCAGTAACATGCCGGAGGGGCAGAACTTAAGTAATCTAAGAGTAGAAGTGAGAGTGCTTGACATAGTTGAAACAGTTTTGGAAAAACAGTCCAGAAGTAAAACAATTAAGAAGTGAGAATAGTTTAGAAGTAAATACTTTAGAAGTGAAAACACTTTAGGAGTAAAAAAAACAGTTTGGAAACATTCTAAGAAAACAAAGGTTCAGCAAACAACAACAAATAGAAACACAGTCACACGGTTTAAAATAAAGCTTTATATTACCCAGACTTAACTCAGTTTATTAATTAACCTTAGGTGAGAATATAACATGCTGAGAACAAACAATTACACAAAAAGGAAGCAGGAGTTGGGAACATAAGAATCCTGAATCAGGAGCACATAGAAACAGGGTGTTAGGAAAACATGCTAGTCAGGAGCATAGAGCAGGCATGGGGTAGATAACAATTCACTAGGACATACTGATTTAAGGTCTAAACAGGAATCACTCAAGTTTAACAGTCATACATAATTATAGAGGTAAGCATACTAACTCAAAGCAGTGGACATGAAATGTTGAAATTTAAACACAAAAGTAAGTTTGTTGGCTTAGAGCAATAAACATGAAGGATTAAGACTTAAACAGAAGGTAAACATGCTGATTAGGTTGACAAACAAGAAAGAATGAAACTTAAACATGCTGATCAAAGCAATAAACATGAAAGAATACAAAATTAAGTACATAAGTAATTAGACTAGAGACATGGACTTAACAGAAATAGAGCAACAGAGAATATACAGGTTCAGATTTCATAACGACATTAGGAATAGGAACATACCAGTTGAAGGAAAGCAAATAGGAGATGAAAGGTATGCAGGATTCAATAGTCTAGCCTTGGCTTTCAGCCGGCTAGACAAGCAATGAGCACAAGTAGCAGAGAGATGAGAGCAAAGTATGTGCGTGAGTGTGTATTTTCTATGAATTCTTGTCCGTTTTTGAGAGGTAAAACAAGAGTGTATATATAGCACTTACTGAGTAGGATAAATAAGGTAACCGAAATCAAAAGTCAACCAATTATGGACAATCAAATAACCACATAATCAATTCCTATGAGGGCGTCCGGAATGGACCCCTTAATTAGGGGGTAATCACTTAACGGTCACAACAAAGGGGGGTGGGGGTGGGGTTAATTAAGGCAAGGAATCCAAATTATACCAAATAGGGAGTTAGTAAAAATCCCAAAACCATATGGACGACTAATTAAGGCAAGTGTGACCAAATAAAGTCATAAATAAAGAAACAAATAAAATCTATGCACACAAATTTTAGTAGAGAAGAATAATAGGAAATAATTAGTAAAAATCTCCAAAGAATACTGATTTTGGGGAAAGAATTACTCAATTCTTTACATAGAAATCAACTAAGTAAAAAAAAAAACTCTCAGAAATACAGAATTCAGCAAGAAAAGCAGGTTCAAACCATTAACAGGGATTAATTAGGGCAAAATTCCCAAAGCATACTGAATTTTAACAGGGAAAACATTTAAGTCCAAAAATAGAGTAAACTAATACGACTGGTATCACAGAAATAACAAAACATTGAAACAAAGTTGAAGAAATCTCTATATCACACATAATCGACTAGGATTCGAACATTCATGCGAAAAGTAGTCAAGATGATGAAGGAACAATTAATTAAACACTGAGAAGTTTAGAAAAATCTCCGAAGAACAGTTTGAGATGAACCCTAGTTTAGAAAGAGTGATTAAAAATCAAAATTGCTAATTAAAATAAGAGATTTTTAAAGGAAAACACTTAATAGTACTCGAATCACCCCGGATCTAAAAAGATCTAAGAAGAATCAGCAATAATGAACTAGGGCTTTCAGAAAAAATAGTAGAGATGAAGAGAATCGGTCAAAAGACCCATGGATTCATAATAAAACAAGTAAAAATCCCTTACTTACAAACGAAAATGGCCCGAGACAAGCCGGTGAACAAGTTTCGAACCAGAACCAGTTGGATTTCCTTGAGATCCTCTCAAGGACTCATGAAATCGAAGAGCCATGGTGTGTAGGAGACCAGGACTGGTCGGAGAAGACATAGAAGTACCATATGAAGGAGGTTTACGCCGGTGACAGAGATTAGGGTTAGGGTTAGGTAGAGAGAGGGTTGAGAGGTTAGGGGGGACGATGACAGTGGGGGAGGGGGGAGGAGGGAGGGGGGAAGAGAATGAGAAGGGTTAGGGGTTGGGTTAGGAGTTAATTAAGGTAAGGGTGGATGTGGACCGTTGATCTAAAAGATCAACGACCACGATTGAAGAGGGGTTATTGGGTCGGGTAGGTGTGGAATTGGGCCCGGGGGGATTGGGCTGGTATATAGTGGGTTAGGTCCGAAAAAATAAAGGAATTAAAAGGGCTATTTGTTAAATACCCAATCAATTAATAAATAATTTGTAGAAATAGTAAAAAATAATTTTCATGCATAAAAATGTTTTTAAAGTAATTATTCAATATTTTAAAAATACAACAAGCCATTTTCTGGTAAAGTAATGTAATAATGCATGTATGTACAATAATTGCAAAGTTATTGCAACTGTAACCCAAAAATGTAAATGTGGACATTTGTGAAATAATTAGGCTTATAAATATAAATAGTAGAATTAAGTCATATATTTGTTATAAAATCATTAGTGATGCAGTTAGTAACTATTATATAAATAAAATACTAGGACATGTTAATTAAAAACCTTAAAAAATGCAGAAATTATGGAAAAATATTAATTGATGCTAATGCATAGCTTTGAAGGTATATATGCAATTTTGAAAATATTATAGGAAAAAATTGGGTATCAACAGCTGCCCCTCTTTACCCGAGAAAGATGAAAAGAGTTGTCGGGTAAAGATATGATGGCCAATATTTTGACCAGATAGATCGATCTGAAAGATATAGGCCGTACTCCGATTTCCAAGCTGCCTACATATCCCTGGTTCTACAGGAATCAGGCCATGTGTAGTTCTGGATTCATCGGCGGAATGTACCGATGAAGTAACCACAATAACGGACACAAGGTTTTGGAATAGGTGAAAAAATGGTTATGGTGAGTGGTCACGTTTGAGATAATTTGAAAGAACTGGAGCGGAATTGATCCTGTTGGGGTAAAGATTTCTTATCGGGTCAACTTCAAGTAAACGGATACTACGAGCATATATTTGTGTGAAAATTTAAACATAATGCCGATTCCCTTCAGACCATGAGAATTGTCTTTAGACGGTTGAGGATGACGTCCTTAGACCATGATGTTCTGGGCCATGAATTGTTCAGTGAGGGATTCGCAGGCCACCAAATGATGTTCTCGGGCCATGAAAATAATGCCTCCGAACCATGACACCTTTGAATAATGATATGCAAATGCGAGAGATCCACATGCCATGACATGGTGTCTTCCGACTATGAGGATGATGCCTTTAGAAAATGACGCCTTTGGACAAGTTGGCGATATTTCAACCCATGAAATGCAAAGACATAATTCTAGAAGCGACAACACAAGGCTTAGTCTTGTATGAATTTGAGGGCAGAGCTTAGCCCGAAAGAAGATAAAATAGATAGTGCGGAGAGACAGTGCTTAGTCTTGGCAAAATTTCGGGACAGAGCTTAGTCCCATGCAGATGGAAGGCAGTGCTTAGCCTTATGCAGATATGGAGGCAGATCTTAGCCTCATGCAAATATGGAGACAGAGCTTAGTCTCATGCAAGGTTCAGGACATGGCTTAGTCCCATGCAAGAAGAAGACAATGCTTAGCCTTATGAAGATATGGAGGCAGGGCTTAGCCTCAAGCAAATATGGAGATAGAGCTTAGTCTCATGCAAGATTCGGGATAGGTCTTAGTCCCATGCAAGAAGAAGGCAGTGCTTAGCCTCGGAGACAGAGCTTAATCTCATGCAAGAAGAAGGCAATGCTTAGCCTTATGCAAATGAGGAGGCAGGGCTTAGCCTCATGCAAATATGGAGACAGAGCTTAGTCTCATGCAGGGAGAAGGAAATGCTTAGCCTTATGCAAATGAGGAGGCAGGGCTTAGCCTCATGCAAATGTGGAGACAGAGCTTAGCCTCATGCAGGGAGAAGGCAATGCTTAGCCTTATGCAAATGAGGAGGCAGGGCTTAACCTCATGCAAATATGGAGACAGAGCTGTCTCATGTAGGGAGAAGGCAATGCTTAGCCTTATGCAAATGAGAAGGCAGGGCTTAGCCTCATGCAAATATGGAGACAGAGCTTAGTCTCATGCAGGGAGAAGGCAATGCTTAGCCTTATTCAAATGAGGAGGCAGGGCTTAGCATCATGCAAATATGGATACAGAGCTTAGTCTCATGCAGGGAGAAGGCAATGCTTAGACTTATGCAAATGAGGAGGCAAGGCTTAGACTTATGTAGGATTTGAGACAGTGCTTAGTCTCATGCAAAAAGAACAGATAGTAGGTGATAGCAGGGTATTTATTAGCTGGAAGTGGATTCAGTATCGTTGTTGTTATGAAGGCTGTGATTTCGAGGCGTGCACATTCCTTGTTCCTGCTGTATTGGTAAAAAAGAGTTTCACACGTAAGCCAACTTTTGACAACTCAGCCAGTCATGTGGACATAGGAAAACACAACAGTTGGATGTGATTCTTTGAAGAGATACGATACAAAGAGGCACGGTTCAGTAAACCCACGAACTTATCAGCCACGGGAAACTCAACTAGATCAAAACGGGAGAGAGGTACGGTCAGAATGAATCTAGACAAAGCTACGGGCAGAGTCAAGGACCCACAATTGATTACTCGAACGTTATGTAACCAAACCCCAATTACCGTTATCCTTGGTAACGCCTCATTAATGTCATAATTAGTCATTAATGAGTAACCATAGCAAGAGTCGTACGTTGTAAGAATCTCCTATATAAGGGAGGGGAATACAACTTGTAAAGGCATCTGATTCTCGAATACAATTAACTTCGATCTTTTATTTCTGCAATACTGTCTATTATTCATTTTTCTTCATTACTTTGATTATCAGTAACCCGTATTCATCTTAAAAATAAGCTTTAGTCCAAGGGTCTAATTCTTTGGTTAACAGATTGGTTTCGTTACCGGGAATCTGATAATCTTTGTTTACTTTTCAAGTGATATCCTCTGAATTATGTCAAAATCCAACGACAACAACCAGCAAAGAAGTGGAACCCCAGTTTCATCGCCTTCAGGAACTCCACGTGGTTCGAGGGAACAATCCCCAAAAAGGTCCAATAACAACAATGGTGATAATGATCAAATTGTGGAACAAGATAGTGTAAAGCAAATGATTGCAGAGTATGTGAGCCAAGATTTGCAAGAATTTGCGAGAGGATTACTGGCCGCATTACCTACACCGCCGAAGCCACCCGCCAATAACACCATCATCATGGAAAATCCTCAGTTTGGGTTGGAAAACTCAGGAAGAGGAGATACTCCTAATGAATCTCTCGAAAGGAGACCAGGTATATCTAATAACTCAGAATTACAGTATTTACTGCTAACCATGCAGAAACAGATGAATGAGCAGAACGACCGCATTGAAAAAATTCCTGGAGTACCACCTATCATCAAAGGCATCGATGTTGATAGATATTCTCAACAACCTTGGAAGCCAAGTGCGGCACCCTTGCCTATACCCAAGAAGTTTAAAATGCCTGACGTTCCCAAATATGATGGAACAACTGACCCACGCGACCATGTGACTACTTTCATTGCTGGGGTTAAAGGCAACGACTTAATGAAACAAGATATTGAATCAATCCTTATCAAAAAATTTGGGGAAACACTTACCAAAGGAGCCCTAACCTGGTATTCTCTTCTCCCTGAAAATTCTATTGACTCTTTCGCTGAGCTTGCAGATTCGTTTATAAAAGCACACTCTGATGCACAAAAAGTTGAGAAGAGAATGGAAGACATATTCAAAATAAAACAAGGAGACACAGAACTAATCCGTGAGTTTGTAGACAGGTTTCAACGAGAAAGAATGCACCTCTTCCAAATCTTCATAATCCTTTGCCCATACTTGAAGCTCAGCGCTCAATCCGTCCTTCTCTGCTTCTGTAGCTTCATGGGCGGCCCTTAGTGGAATAATCGAATCCTCTAAAGTTTGATATTTGTCTAAAGCCCTACGAAGGTCTTCTTGAGTGCGAGTGAGTTATTGCACGAGCTCACCTGAGTATTCCTCCTTCTGCCCCAACAAGTTCTTCAAGTCTCTAATCTCCTCTGAGGCACGGGACAGCTGCTCCGCGAATGAAGACTCCAGAACACTCTTATCTTTATCAGCTTGACTGCAAGAAGCCCTCTCCACTGCCAGTTCTGCTTCCATGAGTCTCATCTTCCGCTTTAAGGTACTCCTTTCCTCTTCTAAAGCATCCATGTAAATCCTTAAGCTATCATACTGTGCTCTCCAATTATCAACATCGGCCTGCAACTCTTTTGTCTCTTGGTCCGTGTTTGAAATCCTCTTCATAAGCTCCATGCCTATAAGGTTAATCTACAAGAAATAAACCAGTCAAATATGGTAAATCTCACATACGAGAGTGAAAAAAGATAACTTGCACCATACCTTCAAAGAAGTATGCACGACCTCATTGGCCCATGTAAGAGCACCGTGGCTGGCTAGCTTTGCTTTCTCAGAGGGACCTATCAAAGGCTTAAACTACACTTCGGGCTCACCCATTTTCTTGAAAAGGTTCCCTTCAGCTGGAACCTCTATTACCACCTGCCGCATCTCTCTGCTGGAAGACCCTACTTCCCTATCGGAAGGCATGGAAGCAGGCAGAGATGGAACAACAACAGGTACGGAAGGTTGAAAAGCTGGAGAAGCCAAGGGCACAGCAGCAGGCACAGAGAGTTGAAAATTTGAAGAATTTACACGCAAAGCAACAACAGAAGTTGAAATAGCCAAAGGAACAGACAAAACAACTTCTATCAAAGAAGCATGAAAGACAGTAGCCAAAGGGACGACGTGAGGAGCAAGATCAACACCCTCATGAATAGGGGAATGTGAAACATCATCAAGGACAGGGGGCTCAATCACAAACACAGAAGGCAAGGTTGAGGCTGTAAGCTCATCATCTAAAACCATTCGCCTTCTCCGTGGCCTGTGCACTAAAGCACCCTCTTCTTCCTCTTCTACGGAACGAGACTCACTAATCGAGGAAGATGAACCAACAATAATTTCCTAGGCCTGAGCCAAGGACATCTTCGGGATAGATGAAGCAGACACCCCACGAGCAGAGAACCCTATTAAAAAGGGGAAAAAGTTAAACAAGAAAAAAAAAAGACTCAAGTAAGGAAAGAAGCAAGAACAAAAGCTTCACTTACCGTGGGTCTTTACTTGCCAACCATACCTCCCAACGAGGTACTTCCAGGATCTCTCTTCTAAAGGAGCAACAGATAATAATTTTTCTACCCAATCACAAATACTGGAGACATTCTCAACAGTATTCATGATTGCTGAGAGAAGAAAAAAAATGGATACGGTGTTAATAAAACATCTCAAGTCAAAACAAGAAAAATTAAATGTGAGCTAAAGCATACTCACGTGCACGATTTCACTTCTCAGGGAAGGGAAGATTTTCTTCACCCACTAAACCAACAGTGGGTACAACAACATACCGGAGGTACCAACCCCTATCCTTATCGTCTCCAGGGGTTACCAGCACTCTTTTGCTTCTAGCATTCAGAGTAAAAACCCCTTCACGAAATAAGGTAGGAGAGTAGAGGTGAATAAGATGGTTGAAGGTAAAAGGAACCGAGGCTAAAGAAGCCAAACTCCTAAGACATGCGACAACTCGCCACACAAGCGGGCCAACTTGTCCTAAGCAGATATTGAAAAAACGTCAAAACTCAATTATAACTGGGTCAATGAGGGGTCTAAACCCTAAAGTGAAAGAATACATATAAAAAAAAGAATATCCCGTCTTGTAAGACGTTATTCTTTGATTACTATTCGGAATATAGACAGGAAAGTCAGACCTCCAAAAGCACTCCCTACGAACAAGGGAAATCTGACCCTCAGTTATAAGGGTTGGATATCTTTCGACACTATCAAGAGAAGAAGATTGATCTACTAGAACTTGACTATCCCTAGCAAAAACAAACTCAGCAGGGACAATTTCATCGACTCCAGGTTCACGAAGGCGTTCGCCTCTACCTCTAGACAAAGACCGAGAAAACCTAAACCTCGGAGAAACTGGAGATCTAGTTGAAAGAGAAGGAACTATCTGAGAAGAATAGGATCCCCTCGAAGGAGTGAATCCTAGACTTCTAAGTCTACCATCCCTTCGACTCCTAGTCGGAGCAGAAGATGGCGTTAAACTCTCAATATCTATTACTCTTTGAGGTTGGTTTGAAGAAGACATGTTTACAAAGGCAAAGAAGAAAGTTCTTTACAAAAGACAAAGTTAGAAAAGTGTTTCGTGGAAGAAAAGAAAAGAAAACATGTATTTATACTTGAAGACAACCGTCAAACATGAAGAAAAAGGAAAATAATGATGAAAAGTCATAATTGAAGATGTCACTTCGGGACTGGCACAGCCGCAAAAAGCCCTAAAAGGTGCCGAGTAAATGCAGAACCAATCCGAAAAGGACACGTGGTATGAGCATTAAATGGAAGTGACAAACGACGCCTATGGTGCAGAGAATGATACAATGATTCAAGGAAAAGCGGCGGCAAAATATTCCCGCCATAAATGAATATCCACTTACCAAATATTAATCGTTAAATATATGGTAAGTGGGGGGACTATCTGTATTGGTAAAAAAAAGTTTCACACGTAAGCCAGCTTTTGACAACTCAGCCAGTCACGTGGACACAGGAAAACGCGACAACTGGATGTGATTCTTTGAAGAGATATGGTACAAAGAGGCACGGTTCAATAAACCCACAAACTTATCAGCCACGGAAAACTCAACTTGATCAAAATGGGAGAAAGGCACGGTCAGAATGAATCTAGACAAAGCTACGGGCAGATTCAAGGACCCACAATTGATTCCTCGAATGTTATGTAACCGAACCCCAATTACCGTTATCCTTTGTAACGCCTCATTAATGTCATAATTAGTCATTAATGAGTAACCACAACAAGAGTCGTACGTTGTAAGAATCTCCTATATAAGGGAGGGGAATACAGCTTGTAAAGGCATCTGATTCTCGAATATAATTAACTTCGATTTTTTAAATCTGCAATACTGTTTGTTATTCTTTTTTCTTCATTACTTTGATTATCAGTAACCTGTATTCACCTTAAAAATAAGCTTTAGTCAAAGGGTCTAATTCTTTGGTTAAACACCTGCATTCAAAGAAAAATTGTGAGTTCTGTGAGAGGGGAGGTCGGTTCGTGCCTCCGTCAGCTTGCTTGAATTTCTTTGCTCAGTCTGAAGATCCTGTTCAAATCATTGGAGGTAGCGTTTGCTAAACTGAGTTATTTCACAATCAATCATGCATAGTTTTCAAAGTCATAGTAAGAATAATTTTTTTTAGAAATTGGTTAGATGAACCAATGATTGTGACACGATCCGAGGTATCGCGACTTCTCTTGCCGTAGAATTTTGAGGATCCTCCTCAAAATTATTCCCCAGTTAAGACGGAAAAACATTTCTGACTGCTGTATATGTTGTGATCGGCTGGACTTGCTTTGGAATTTTGAGGGCCCTCCTCAAAATTCTACCCCAGTTTCTGATTGTGTGG
>ML408250.1:0-43267 GCA_005239525.1 Nicotiana knightiana | reverse complement strand
GGGGGCTGAAAATTTAGAGAAAAAAAAAAAGTTTGAGAGTTGAAGATAAAAAAATTTCAGCAGTCTTTTGGTACTTTTTTTTCCCGAAAAATACTAACGTTTTCATATTATCTCCTTTGTGTAAGAGTTTAATGAAAAAATCAACCTTTTGAAGCTGAAAGTGTTGCTAAAGCATTCTCGTTTGAAAAGGAAAATTATCTTTACTCTTTTTCATCAAAGTTTTCGGTTTTCTTTTGCTCTGTTTGGTGGATGGTGTTGTTGTTGTTGTTACTCAAGTTTGTTTGAGGTCAGAAGCTCAACATTGTTGCTATTTTGGCTTATCAGCAACTAGATATTTATTTTATCTTTATCATGTAGTTCATGGATGGTATTATAAAAAAGGTACGAATTTATTTTGAGCCATGAAAATCTGTTTTAACTTTAGCATATTGAAAGTGAGTGATTCAATGTTGAAATAATATGCTTACACACAAACATGTCGTAAATATCTTTAGCTTGTAAGTTTTGATGCACAAATTAGTTTATGTATTCTGTTGGTTCATGTTTATTTGTTGAAGAACTAGTTTTGGTCCAAAAGGATACTAGAAGATGAATTCGATTATGGAAGAGTTCTACTTAGATTAGTAAGTGGAACTTAACTCATCTAATTGTACTAGTGCGTGTTTAGTTTACTATGAGCAAAATTGCTTAAGAAAATAGGTCCAATAATTGATTTGTGTAATGGAACGTAGGTATCTGGTTCAAAAATTAGAGTTGGGGCATGATTTATGAGTGATTTGGCCTGCAAAGTTAATTCCCCCTCTTTCAAGAAGAAATATCAAAATTTTCTCTATAATTACAGTAACATGATAATTTAATCACTTCTAATTAATTTAAACGCTAGGCAATTAGTAGGAGCGCTTTAACCTATTTTTTATTTTGCTTGCGTAGAGTGATGCTAAATATTTAATAAATTAGCTTGATAATCTCATACCATATCCAATAGCTTTAATTTATACATTGCTATAATCGCGGATTCACTTGCGTCGCGGTAATAACATTTAATAAATTCCTTAATTCATTTCATTAGGCACAAATGTAGTAATTGCTCAAAGTACTACAAATAATTGATTGTCATAATTTTGTATTCGCTTGCTGATCACACCCAACTATGCCTTATAAAAAGGACTAAGCGGTCATTGCAAATATAATCCGGTTTACAAGTCCGGAGTCGAATCCCACAGAGAACTAAAGTTTCGCTATAATTGTTCAATATTTCTAAGAAACACAAGTCCAAACAATTTCCTAATTATAGAGATTATAATATTTATTTCTAACTAATTAAGTAACAACTATTATAAAGCACTAACAAGGATGAAATTTGAGACAAAACTAAGGAGGTCTAGAGTTATGATTTCCCCTATTGATGGAATCCCTTCCTGCTATATTTCATATAAATTTGCCTAATCTTCTCTATCGACCATGAGCACTCTTATTACCGCAAATCTCTTCTGAGTAATTACGACAATTTACTAGACATACTCTCCCGAGTTACACTAGCTGGCTTTAATTACATCTCACTTATATTACACCCAAGGTTTTGTTATTCCTAATCCCACCTTTAAACCATCGGTTATTGATTCCTCATATACTTTGGGAGTGGTGTTGTTCAACAACTACCTAAATATGCACTCTCTTTCGAGTAATACATACTAAATAGGCACAACTAACTGAGGATCCTTTTAAAATAACTACAACAAGAACGTAGTTGAACAAATAGAGATTAAACTTTGGCAAATCTATATTAACATAACAAGAATATCATCCTTCAATAGGTTCCATCAAACCCTAGATAAAAAATTAGCTATTCATAATAGTATGTAAAAATTACAATACCGAAAGTCATAACCAACAATGAAAAATAGGAAGATGAAGGAAAAACTCGTAGAAAAATTCTCCGCTTTGCTCCTATTGTGTCTCTACTTCCTTTGGACTTGAACAAGACCTTAAAACCTTGATAATCCTCTCTTTTGGGCGAATTGAACCTTATATAGGTTAAGTGGAATTGTCCCAAGCTTCCAATTTTACCCCTGAAAATAATGTGTGCGAACTGGACTAGCCCGACCGCGCTACTGGCCGCGTGTACTGCCTCTTATCACTGGGCTAGTGCGGTTGCTCTACTAGGCGCGCTAAGGCCGCGCTAATGGGACTTCATTCTGCCTCAAACACCCGGACTAATGTGGCCGTGCTAGTGGATGCGCTATGGCCGTGCTTGTGGACTAGTAGTTCGCCTTAGCGATTTTCTTCCTTCTTATCACACGCTAGAAACTCCAAAGGGCCTTTCTCCTTCAATTTGGCCAAAAATACCATCCTAGGTCCTTATAAGCACACTTTGCTCCTGCGAAACATAAAATCCACAATTAGAGCCATTTTAACATCATTTAACATTCCTAATACTGTGAAGCATCATTAAGTTGGAGTATAAATATACGCTAAACTACGTGAATTTATCCTATTATTAACACCCCACACATAAATCATTGCTAGTCCTCGAGCAATCTACCCTACTCTACAAAAGTCCTTTCATCAAGTATTTCCCTAATGTGTCACACCACGAACATATTACAAGAGTTGTACCTAGAAATGTAACATCCATGCCTCAAGATTCGAATCTCACATGCCATGCAATATTCTTACTTCCTCAAAGTACTCTACACAGAGGTCAAGATTTACCTTTCCGTCATGAATCAAGTGCCCTCACATCACACACGAGTGTAGTTCCACAAGAAGAATATTAAGAACAAGTAGGAACTCAAAGAGAAAGAATTCACTCACTCTCGGAAAGAACATTCATATGCCATAAAGATGCACCATAGGCTTGCCCGTAGTGTAATACTCTACTAATTGAGCTCATTCAGTCTAAGATCAATTAGGTCTTCATTTGGTTGTAATGTAGGTTAAGGGACATGTAGGATATATTTAGATATAGTGACTAACCTCCCTAAGCACTTTTAATACATTTACTTTCGGTTTCAAACAATATTTATGCCAGGCCAGACATTCCACCACACTTTTCTTTATATTACCCCCCAAATTTATTTAGGTTCAATTATATCACTTCACCACTTATCAAGGACTACATTTATTCATTGTCCTTTTCCTCTTTTTTTTTTCAAGTGGCGCTTATTCTTTCATTTTTTTTTCAAAACTTTGCACCTTTCTTTCTATTTCTTTTATTCCACTCAAAAACCAAACCACCACCCAACACTTTGACTTTTACATGTTCTCTAACAATTCAAGTGCTCATGAGAGGTAAATGGTTCAAACAGATGGCCATTCAAACAATTGGGTAAGGTTTGTAATGTGGTTGCCAAAGAAACAGGCCTATAAGCTCAAATTGGTTAACTATGATAGATTACAATCAGGTGGATATACTTTATATCTGGCTTAACAATGAAATGCCTATATCACTTAAAACTGAACGAAGCTACTATGTCGCTTTACAAACACACATGGCAAGTTCTAGGCATCGAATGTGGAGCATAAAATACAATGCAATACACCTTACACACATATGGCATATGACTCACTCCAAATTGGTTTATCAAGACACTCTCACCGAGTTTTCAAGTTAGTTACAATATACAAATTTAAGGCAATCCACAAGAATCAACAACTGAGCCTAAGCGTCACATTCTGGGGTCTTTTGTGTTCGGGTATACTAAGGGATGCTTTTCCTATTTCAGCTCATCGCCCAAAAAGACCTAACAACTAAAAAAACAAAATAATAAAAAACTAACTACACCCGGTTCAAGAAAAACCCTTGGAAAAGAACCGCGACACAAAAAAAAACCAAGGGGGAATTGCTACACTACCTAACAAAAGAAAATCTTTTAGTTCTTTTTTCTTTAGACTTAAATCCCTCAAGAAAATTGTCTAATAGATCCATCGTCAGGAAAAGTCCAATCTTTTCTAAAAAATTTTTTTATTCAATTAAACTAACACAACTAAAATAGCATAGAAAATCACCCAAACAATCTCCTCGCCCCACACTTAAAATTGTGCATTGTCCCCAATGCACATCCATACATACAAGAGGGTAAAAAAAACTCCCTGGTAGGCCAAAGATCGAAGCACTACCATCTCATGGGGTACTCAGACTTCTCCCAGGCCTGGTCCTTCGTGCGGGTACCTCACACTTAGTTCCAACCATCTGGTTTATTGTTGCATCCTTCCAGTGGCTTTGTGTTCCATGCTCCTAAAAAAAATCAAAAATCGACACTACAAAAATAATATAATAAAAAATAAAAAATAAAAAAAAACAAAAGAAAGAAGTAAAGCTGGGTTGCCTCCCAACAAGCGCTTGATTTAACGTTGCGGCACGACATGAATCACTTTCTGCCTCCACTTCGAACTTATGAATTGGACCCAAAGTTTTGATTCTGCTCTATGATCATGTTCCTGGGTGGTAGAATGAATCTGACTGGCCCAATAAAACAATGTACTATTCTGCACTTCTTGTCCTTTGGATGAGATGTGTATTCCCGACTTTCTGGCACGAAGAACTCCAGAATGTAGGCATGTTTTTACTTACTCCTCGACTCCTCAAGTGGNGACTCTATTTCCATATCATCATCCAAACACAATGTGGAAAAGTGCTTGGAGTGTGGACCAATGCGCTCAACTACACAAACATTGGGATTGTCAACATCCTTAACACTAATGACACTAGAGTCAACTAAATATGTATCCTCAATATCCTTGGTTGACTCTAGTATCTCTTCTACGACATTGGCATCCTCAAAATCTAGTTCGATTGATTGTTGGTGTTCTACTCTGGCCTTCTCCTCTAGCTCATCCTCGTATTTTTTTAAATCCTCCAGTATAATGGCAATTTCTGCAGCCAATTCATACTCATATTGGCTACTATCCATAATGTCAACTTGTTGCGCTTTACAGGGTTCAATTACTTTATTCGCTTGAGCCTCCAAGTTGTGAATATTTGCCTCTTGCCTTTGTACCTGCAGTTGTATCTCATAATATTGTTCCGTAAGGCACATTAGCATATCCTTGATCTCTTTTAGGTCCTCATACGTGGGTTATTTATTCCTATTAATTTCACAAGACAAATAAAAACCATCAAAGTAAAGGGTTGGGGGAAGATAAGAAATATAAGTACAACCATGAAAGTGACCATCTTGACCACCACACATATCACACACATTCTACATATAAGATTGAGTTGGTGCACATGAATCGCTCTCCGAAATATTTGATAATTTTTCCTTGGGTGGTTTCCTCCATAATATGCATAACGAGGATCAAAAGTAAAATTACCAACATCCAAACTCTCATAATTCCATGATGCCATGTTTTTCAAATTAACAAATACAACTAAAATAAAGAAAGTAAAAATCAAATACTAAAGTAAAAATCAAACTTGAAACCTAGCAATATGTACAACTATAGCTAAACCGTTAGTTCCCCAGCAACAACGCCAAAATTTGATCACGCCCAACTATGCCTTATAAAAAGGACTTAGCGGTCGTTGTAAATATAATCTGGTTTACAAGTCCGGAGTCGAATCCCACAGAGAACTAAGGTTTCGCTATAATTTTTCAATATTGCTAAGAAACACAAGTCCAAACAATTTCCTAATTATAGAGATTATAATATTTATTTCTAACTAATTAAGTAACAACTATTATAAAACAGTAAAATTATCAACTAACAAGGATAAAATTTGAGACAGAACTAAGGAGGTCTAGAGTTATGATTTTCCCTATTGATGGAATCCCTTCCTGCTATGTTTCATATAAATTTGCCTAATCTTCTCTATCGACCATGAGCACTCTTATTACCGCAAATCTCTCCCGAATAATTATGACAATTACTAGACATACTCTCCCGAGTTACGCTAGCTGGCTTTAATTACAGCTCACTTAGATCGCGCCCAAGGTTTCGTTATCCCTAATCTCACCTTTAAACCCTCGATTATTGATTCCTCATATATTTTGGGAGGGGTGTTGTTCAAAAACTACCTAAATATGCACTCTCTCCCGAGTAATACATACTAAATAGGCACAACTAATTGAGGATCCTTTCAATTAACTACAACAAGAACGTAGTTGAACAAATAGAGATTAAACTTTGGAAAATCTATATTAACATAGCAAGAATTTCATTCTTCAATAGGTTCCATCAAAACCCTAGATAATTAACTAGCTATTCATAATAGTATGTAAAAATACAATACCAGAAGTCATAACCAACAATGAAAAATAGGAAGAGGAAGGAAAAACTCATAGAAGAATTCCCCGCCTTGCTCCTATTGTGTCTCTGCCTCCTTTGGACTTGAACAAGACCTTAAAACCTTGATAATCCTCTCTTTTGGGAGAGTTGAACCTTATATAGGTTAAGTGGAATTGTCCCAAGCTTCCAATTTTACCCCTGAAAATAACGTGTGCGAACTGGACTAGCCCGGCCGCGCTAGTGAACGCGCTACTTGCTAAGTGTACTGCCTCTGATCGCTTGGCTAGCGCGGTCGTGCTACTGGGCGTGCTAAGGCTGGGCTAATGGGACTTCATTCTGCCTCAAACACCTGGACTAACGCGGCCGCGCTAGTGGACTAGTAGTCTGCCTTAGCAATTTTCTTCCTTCTTTTCACACGCTAGAAACTCCAAGAGTACTTTCTCCTTCAATTTGGATCCAAACACCATCCTAGGTCCTCATAAGCACACTTGGCTCATGCAAAATATAAAATCCACAATTAGATCCATTTTAACATCATTTAACATTCCTAAGACCGTGAAGCATCATTATGTTGGAGTATAAATATTCGCTAAACGACGTTAATTTAGCCTATTATCAACACCCCACACTTAAATCATTGCTAGTCCTCGAGCAATCCACCCTACTCTACAAAGATCCTTTCATCAAGTATTTCCCTAATGTGTCACACCACGAACATATTACAAGAGTTGTAACTAGCAATGTAACATCCATGCCTCAAGAGTCGACTCTCACATGCCATGCAATATTCTTACTTCCTCAAAGTACTCTACACAGAAGTCAAGATTTACCTTTCCGTCATGAATCAAGTTCCCTCACATCACACATGAGAGTAGTTCCACAAGAATAATATTAAGAACAAGTAGGAACTCAAAGAGAAATAATTCACTCACTCTCGGAAAGAACATTCATATGCCACAAAGATGCACCATGGTCTTGCCCGTAGTGTAATACTTTACTAATCGAGCTTATTCAGTCTAAGATCAATTAGATCTTCATTTGGTTGTAATGTAGGCTAAGGTACGGGTAGGATATATTTAGATATAGTGACTAACCTCCCTAAGCACTTTTAATACATTTACTTTCGGTTTCAGACCATATATATGCCAGGCCAGACATTCCACCATAGTTTTCTTTATATTACCCCCAAATTTACTTAGGTGCAATTATATCACTTCACCACTTATCAAGGACTATATTTATTCATTGTCCTTTTCTCTTTTTTTTTAAGTGGCGCTTATTCTTTCATTTTTTTCAAAACTTTGCACCTTTCTTTTTATTTCTTTGATTCCACTCAAAAACCAAACCACCACCCCAAACTTTGACTTTTACATGTTCTCTAACAATTCAAGTGATCATGACAGGTAACGGGTTCAAACTGATGGCCATTCAAATAATTGGGTAAGGTTTGTAATGTGGTTGCCAAAGAAACAAGCTTATAAGCTCAAAGGGGTTAACTATGATAGATTAAAATCAGGTGGATATACTTTATATCTGTCTTTACAAAGAAATGCCTATATCACTTCTAAAGCTGAACGAAGCTACTATTTCACTTTGCAAACACACAGGGCAAATTCTAGGCATCCAATGTGGAGCATAGAATATAATGCAATACACCTTACACACATATGTCACATGAATCACTCGAGATTGCTTTATCAAGACACTCTCACTGTTTTTTCAAGTTAGTTACAATATACGAATTTAAGGTATTCCACAAGAATCAACAACTGAGCCTAAGCGTCACATTCTAGGGTCTTTTTTGTTCGGATGTAACAACACTAAGGGATGCTTTTCCTATTTCATCTCATCGCCCAAAAACACCTAACAACTAAAAAAATAAAATAATAAAAAACTAACTCTACTCGGTTCAAGCAAAACCCTTGGAAAAGAACCACGTCACAAAGAAAAACCAAGGGGGAATTGCTACACTACCTAGCAAAGAAAATCTTTTTGTTTTATTTATTTAGACTTAAATCCCTCAAGAAAATTGTCTAATAGATCTATCGTCGGGAAAAGTCCAATCTTTTCTAAAAAAAATAAAAAATTATTCAATTAAACTAACACAACTAAAATAGCATAGAAAGTTACCCAGACAATCTCCTCACCCCACACTTAAAATTGTGCATTGTCCCCAATGCACACCCATACATACAAGAGGGTAAAAGAAACTCCTTAGTAGGCAAAAGGCCGAAGCACTAGCATCTCATGGGGTACTCATACTTCTCCCAGGCTGGTCCTTCGTGCGGGTACCTCACACTTAGTTCCAACCATCTGGTTTGTTGTTGCATCCTTCCAGTGGCTTCGCGTTCCATGCTCCTAAAAAAAATAAAAAATTGACACTACAAAAATAATATAATAAAATAATAATAATAAAAAAAAAGAAAGTAGTAAAGCTGGGTTGCCTCCCAAAAAGCGCTTGCTTTAACGTTGCGGCACGACATGAATAACGTTTTTCCTCCACTTCGAACTTATGAATTGGACCCCAAGTTTTGATTCTGCTCTATGATCATGTTCTTGGGTGGTAGAACGAATCTGACTCGCCCAATATAATGATGTAGTATTCTGCACTTCTTGGCCTTTGGATGAGATATGTATTCCCGACTTTCTGGCACGAAGAACTCCAGAATGTAGGCATGTTTTTACTTACTCCTCGACTCCTCAAGTGGCGTGGACGACTCTATTTCCATAGCATCATCCAAACACAATGGGGAAAAGTGCTTGGAGTGTGAACCAATGCGCTCAACTACACAAACATTGGGATTGTCAACATCCTTAAAACTAATGACACTAGAGTCAACTAAATATGTATCCTCAATATCCTTGGTTGACTCTAATATCTCTTCTACGATATTGGCATCCTCAAAATCTAGTTCGATTGATTGTTGGAGTTCTATTCTGGACTTCTCCTCTAGCTCATCCTCGTATTTTTTTAAATCCTCCAGTATAATGGAAATTTCTGCAGCCAATTCATACTCATATTGGCTACTATCCACGATGTCAACTTGTTGCGCTTTACAGGGTTCAATTACTTTATTCGCTTGAGCCTCCAAGTTGTGAATATTTGCCTCTTGCCTTTGTACCCGTAGTTGTATCTCATCATATTGTTCCATAAGGCACTTTAGCATATCCTCGATCTCTTTCAGGTCCTCATACCTGGGTTCTTTGTTCCTATTAACTTCACAAGAAAAAGAAGAACCATTAAAGTAAGGGGTTGGGGGAAGATAAGAAATATAAGCACAACCCTGAAAGTGACTATCTTGACCACCACACATATCACACACATTCCACACATAAGATTGAGTTGGTCCACGAAACTCGCTCTCGGGAATATTTTAATAATTTTGCCTTGGGTGGTTTCCTCCATAATACGCATAACGAGGATCAAAAATAGAATTACCAATATCCAGACTCTCATAATTCCATGATTCCATGTTTTTCAAATTAACAAATACAACTAAAATAAAGAAAGTAAAAATCAAATACTAAAAGAAAAATCAAACTTGAAACCTAGCAATATGTACACCTACAGCTACACCGTTAGTTCCCCGGCAACGACGCCAAAATTTGATCACGCTCACCTATGCCTTATAAAAAGTTCTAAGCGGTCATTGCAAATATAATCCGGTTTACAAGTCCGGAGTCGAATCCCACAGAGAACTAAGTTTTCGCTATAATTGTTCAATATTTTTAAAAAACACAAGTCCAAAAAATTTTCTAATTATAGAGATTATAATATTTATTTCTAACTAATTAAGTAACAACTATTATAAAGCAGTAAAATTATCAACTAACAAGGATGAAATTTGAGACAGAACTAAGGAGGTCTAGAGTTATGATTTCCCCTATTGATGGAATCCCTTCCTGCTATGTTTCATATAAATATTTCTAATCTTCTCTATCGACCATGATCACTCTTATTACCGCAAATATCTCCCGAGTAATTATGACAGTTTACTAGACATACTCTCCCGAGTTACGCTAGCTGGCTTTAATTATAGCTCAGTTAGATCGCACCCAAGGTTTCGTTATCCCTAATCCCACCTTTAAACCCTCGGTTATTGATTCCTCATATACTTTGGGAGTGGTATTATTCAACAACTACCTAAATATTCACTCTCTCCCGAGTAATACATACTAAATAGGCACACCTAATTGAGGATCCTTTCAATTAACTACAACAAGAACGTAGTTGAACAATAGAGATTAAACTTTAGCAAATCTATATTAACATAGCAAGATTTCATCCTTCAATAGGTTCCATCAAAACCCTAGATAAAAAATTAACTATTCATAATAGTATGTAAAAATACAATACCAAAAGTCATAACCAACAATGAAGAATAGGAAGAGGAAGGAAAAACTCGTAGAAGAATTCCCCGCCTTGCTCCTATTGTGTCTCTGCCTCCTTTTGACTTGAACAAGACCTTAAAACCTTGATAATCCTCTATTTTGGGCGAGTTGAACCTTATATCGGTTAAGTGGAATTTCCCCAAGCCTCCAAGTTTACCCCTGAAAATAATGTGTGCGAACTGGACTAGCCCGGCCGCGCTACTGGCCGCGCTAATGGCTAAGTGTACTGCCTCTGATCGCTGGATTAGCGCGGTCATGCTACTGAGCGCGCTAAGGCCGCGCTAATGGGACTTCATTCTACCTCAAACACCTGGAGTAATGCGACCGCGCTATGGCTGTGCTAGTGGACTAGTAGTCTTCCTTAACGATTTTCTAGAAACTCCAAGGGGCCTTTCTCTTTCAATTTGGCTCCAAACACCATCCTAGGTCCTCATAAGCACACTTTGCTCCTGCGAAACATAAAATCAACAATTAGAGCCATTTTAACATCGTTTAACATTCCTAATAATGTCACGACCTAAAATTTATTAAGTTCATGATGGCGCCAGACACCATCGTCAGGCAAGCCAATCATTAATTAGTTGAAATAAATTCCTGTTTTAACATTTTTGAAATCATTACCTTTAACTTATTATGAAATAACTAAACAAAATTCGTTAAGTAAATACAACAGTTTAATATTCTATTTTTATAAAATACATCCCATACACATCCCAGAACCCGGTGTCATAAGTGCATGAGCAAATTCTAAGAATTTTACAAATATTACAAAGCTTGTCCGAAATACAAATTGGACAAGGAATTTAAAATGGAAATAGATACAATATGAGAGACACTCTGTCAGCTGCGGATCGCCTCCAGATGATGCAGCTCGCCTAAGTCTCCAAACCAGCCACGTCGCTATGAAAGTACCTGTGAAATAAAAATGCACAACAAGTGTAGCATGAATACGAAAACAACGATACTCAGTAAGTCACCCGCCTAACCTCAGAGAGGTAGTGATGAGAGGTCGAATTAGAAATTTTCTAGAGGCCCATTTAGTATATTCAAGTGCGCCCGCGGTGCTTGGCCAGCCCATGCCTTTTTGCTTCTGTGACTCGTGCCCCGCATCCGCGAGCTCGCACCTGCGGCCATTCAAGCGCAGGTGCGATCACACCAGAAGCTGGGAGCTTCAGTTTATGCTCTCCAAGTTCAAACTTGGTCTGAGACTCATCCGGTTAACACCCGGGGCCTGACCCGAACATGCCAACGAGTTCCAAAACATAATGTGGACTACATCAAATAACATCGAAACAATGGATCGCAACTCAATTAAATCTTTATGAACTTTAGAATTTCAAACTTCTTCATTCGACGACGAAACCTATCAAATCACGTCCGATTGACATCAAATTTTGCACACAAGTCACATTCAACATTATGGACCTGCTCCAACTTTCGAAATCAAAATCTGACCCCGATATCAAAAATTTCCACTTCCGGTTCAATTCCTCAAAAACCTTCAAATTTCTAACTTTAGCCAAATGACTCCAAAATGATCTACGGACATCCGAATTCACTTCCGATCGTGCTCACAACTCCAGAATCACCATATGGAGCTATTCCCATACTCGGAATCCCAAACGGACATTTATAAAACTGAAATGCCTTATAGCCCAAACTTATGAAATTCTTCTAAAATGCTATCTTCCATAATATGCATCGAAATGCTCCCGGGTTATCCAAAACCCGATCCGGACATACGCCCAAGTTCGAAATCATCATACGAACCTGCATGAACCTTCAAATCCTGATTCGGAGGCCGTTTACTCAAAATTCCAATCTTAGTTGATTCTTCCAACTTAAGGCTTCCGAATTGAGAATTTTCTTTCCAAATTACTCTAAACTTCCCGAAACTCGATTCCGACCACGCCTACAAGTCATAATACCTGAAACAGAGCTGCTCATGACCTCGAACTACTGAACGATGCGCTAGAGTTCAAAACGACCAGTCGTGTCGTCACATTCTCCCCCACTTAAACAGACGTTCGTCCTCAAACGTGCTAAGAACTGCTCTGGAGTTATCTGAAATCACTGTTTAGCATCTCGAGAACCTGCCCGTGCTACCACAACCCAGTTGAGTACATTAGCTTGATCAAATCTGAAGATTTTGTCTTTTACCCATATAATAAGCTCAGAATCCAGTTCAAACACCTGAAATTTGTCTGCCAGGCCTAGTTCCAATATATAAACACCGTATCAACTACCATACGACATACCATAACATGACTGCATACCCTTGCTGAATTAGCACCATGCACTGCATAATTCATCATCTGACCACAATGACACTCCATGAACCTTAATAGCCAAAAGTGCACGAATTTGATGCTCCCAATGCACCTCATGATATATATATATATACATCCTGCTATAATGCTGGCGATACTACCACAACGGAGGAGATGTGTAGAAGTTCATAACCAACTGCAGAGTTAACAAATCATTGAATATCTCCTCTTGACTAGAATCATCACCTCATTACAACCCAATAAGGGTAACTGTCCTTTAATGTATTTCACATAATCTTATCGCGCTGATCCCTGATCCAATAATCTCGTCTCACCCAGTATGAACTGTTCAGACAACAAATCATCCCAGACATGACCAACAGTCTCACTTGATACCACATCGCACCAATAGACCATAACTCGAACGTGTTAAATAAGAAATGACTAAGGAAGGGACTACTCGACTCACGCAAATAATGTGGACTTTCCTAAGAAAATAGGAAGTAAAACACAAGGAAAATAAATATAGGAACCTGACTCATCATCACACTGTTGCGGTGTGCAACCCGATCCAAATAACATACCTGTAGCGACGTGCCACCCGATCCACACATAAAATCTACATAAGAAGATACACGGAGCTGAATCACTCACTATTACAAATTACCGAATATCGATCACAAGCACGCTAAGTGCATAATACCATCCTGGAGAAACTGATAAAGCCATATGCTACGAAAATCAAGCACAACTGAGGTGCAATATATTTATATATACTCTGGATATCAAGAGCTAGCCTGCTCACATAACATCCCCACTATGCGGGACCTCAATACATAGGAAATTATCAATCCGTTTCACAACTCACATGGTACAATCAAATACACATGAATTTGACGAAGACGGAACAACATCCGCTGTTCTAATACCTTTCCATGAAAAGGGCTCTACTGAAATGAACATGCCTGGCTCATACAGAGCCCATAATCATATTTAAATCCATCCACAAACATCGAGTCTACCTTGCTCGCACCAAACTAAGCTAATAGCTTTACCTGGGTCCATATTAACCCACTTCCTCTCATAATACGCAAGAACAACCATCATAGCCGGGACAACACCCCACAATCCACAACCAAATGAACTGAACGCCTTCCAGGCATAGACCCTCAAATAAGGAATATTGCACTTCTTTATACTCAGTCCAAATCTTCAATCCATTAAGTGACTACATGTCACACTTGAACTATCTTCTCGTGGTTACGCTCCCACGACCTTCCACACCAGGTAACAAGTCTGCACATCCGCATCACCGACCACACTAATACTGCAAAACACATCAAGAACCCATGACCAGGGTACAAAGCCTCTTTCACCGAATATCGATCCCAGGTGACACTGAAGATAACACCAGCTTATTCTGAACTTCTCATCCGAGCTCATGACATCCTTGTTAACACCGAACCGCAATCTCGATTCTTACTCCTAGTTACATACTTCTTACCACACCTAAAATGCCAATATGAGATAGCGCAAGAATTCCATCATAACTTCTGAATCACTAATAGGGTGGACACTTCATCATATAGAAACCTTTTTATTACCTCAATTCAAGAGAACCATGACAATACATAAGCGGATTCCCACAATCGCAATACATGCAAGTCCTTAAGTAGTGGTCTGAACCATCATAAACCTTTCGGGATCCGCCTACACCTGACAGGCCATAATACTTGAATGCTTCCAAATAAAATCTATTTCGACGGCCACCGGCACAAACCATATTCATAACTTAATCACATCGAAGGAACTTATCACCGCCGTAAATGTGACATTTCAACCATGGCTAATCAATCTATATTCTTTTAATCATCTTTCGTTGCCTCATGAATAATAGTAACTTCCTTCAACTCATATCAAACTCAACCCTCACTCATCCCGAGTGACCTTGATTCACGAGACTATGCTGCTAAATCCCGCAACCCGTCGCATACCCTCCTGATAATCTTTCTACAATTCAGAGTTTATTTCTCTCACTCCTCCAACACTATCATGCACGCTGAAACATATCATAGAACAATCCAATTGTTTTCCCTTTCTCAGGAATTATACTGCAAAAGCTCGACTCTTAATCATACTTCTTCCTGAAACCCTTAAACGCCACATTCTTAACTCTCGAATTTACTAGGACTGCTATTGAGAGTCACCAACTCTGACTGGCCCCGAATAATATCAACTCCAAGGCTCTTCTAGCACACGAACATCCTCTCAATGAAGTACATGACTAAGTCACTACCCTTACAAATCGCCTATGCATTAAGCATAAATTCTGAATCTTTCAAAGCCTAACCCTGGTCCAATAGGGCCAACTTCTGCACACATTCGACAAATCCCATGCACAATCACCATTTTACTCTTTTCCCTTAGCTTCAATAACTTGCCATTACGCCGACAATCCGCAACCTCATGAGAACACAATCCTACAACCCAAATGCAGGTGGTGGGACTCCCCCACTTAGCCCGAAGCTACTCCTTGCACTACTCTAGACCCTGCTGAGATCCTTTCTCCTTTATTAACATGATCTCGCTCAACCAATCTGTCCAATTCCTCCAAATTCTCTTGTTAGCACTCCCTAAATACTCAAATTCTCTAGCATCATTCACACATTTTGCCTCCTACCGAATAGCCACTAGAATCTCTCACAGAAACTTGCCCAACCACACAACCGCTAACCTACTCACGGGAGACACCCACCTGTGTAAATCACTAATTGAAACCTTCCAACGACGTTGTACTGAACCATCTCTACAACATCAATATCCCCTCCTAAGCCCGGTCTCATTTACCAACTTTACCAGTCCGTCCGCTCCTCATGGACATCTACTAAATGCCGTACAATATCCTCTAATTCACCACTATGCTTCCGCTCTCCTACTTTGGTTAAACTCATTCCTTTAGGCACTACCTGACCTCCTTTCCTTACACCTGGCCTTTTATAAATCTAGCCGCCGCCTGACACTTCTCACATGTCTTCCTTCGTCGTATGTCGTCCAATCCAATATCATTCTCTGCAACTCTTACACCAGTAGGTCACCACGACTTCAAACTCTTCGAGGATCATCCTTCTCGAGCTGCCTTCATTAGAAATAACTATTCAGTCCTGAACCACCACGCACCCTGATCTCTGGCAACCGCTTCTCCAATACTACTTCACAACACTCTGACCCAATGCAGCCGAAGCAACCATGGCACCGCCAGACTTAACACATTCCATTTGATTAGTGACGACGATGTCACATCACAGGTGAAAATTCCACCTCGCTTGAAAACACCAAGTCTTATTGTTCCTTCAACCCAAATTTGATCATTCATAGTTCAATTGCCTTTCCTCCGCCGGAACTAAAATACTAAAATCTCGATATCACGCCCTGAGAAGACCTCCCTACAAGTCATTCATTACCCCTACATATGGGCAAGCATTCTACCATCATATCAACACCGCGTGATACCAATCGTAAGCATCATAACACTCCGAGCATAACCTCAAAGTTTCTCAGAATCACAACTACTGGCTGAAACAACATAATATTCTTCTGCAGGGCAACAAAAACAGCCTCAATCAACTTCGCAGGGAGAAACACCCCGCACCACACCCATAGCACCATTTCAATTCCTCAAATTCACGATTCATAGCAAGCGCTTCGCGACGCGAAAGATTGAGTAGGAAGAAACATAGGCATAAGCCTTAAAGGAATCAAATCGCACGATGAGGAATCAAGAAGGGAGGTACTCCTAACAGCCCTGTAGCCTCTCGAAGATAAGTACAGATGTCCTCGTACCGATCCACAAGACTCTACTAGACTTGCTCATGACGCGTGAGACCTAAGGGAACCTAGTGCTCTGATACCATGTTGTCACGACCCAAAATCTATTAAGGCCGTGATGGCGCAGGACACCATCGTCAGGAAAGCCAATCATTAATTAGTTGAAATAAATTCCTTTTTTAACATTTTTGAAATCCTTACCTTTAACTTATTACGAAATAACTAAACAAAATTCGTTAAGTAAATACAACAGTTTAATATTCCATTTTTATAAAATACATCCCATACACATCCCAGAACCCGGTGTCACAAGTGCATGAGCAAATTGTAAGAATTTCACAAATATTACAAAGCTTATCCAAAATACAAATTGGACAAGGAATTTAAAATGGGAATAGATACAATATGAGGGAGACTCTGTCAGCTGCGGCTCGCCTCTGGATGATGCAGCTCGCCTAAGTCTCCAAACCAGCCACGTCGCTATGAAAGTACCTGTGCAATTAAAATGCACAGCAAGTGTAGCATGAGTACGAAAACAACGTATACTCAGTAAGTCACCCGCCTAACCTCAGAGAGGTAGTGACGAGAGGTCGAATTAGACACTTGCTAGAGGTCCATTTAGTATATTCAAGTGAGACACTAAGCATGAATGTCATAGACAATTTATCAAATTCAGGAATAAATAATATCAACTCCTTCCACATTTAATATTTTAACTCTTCCTCATTTCAGTTGACAATTTAAATCATAAACCGGGATAAGAAACATCAGACTTATTTCACATTTTACACATCAATTCTCCTTCCTCATAACTGGCCATTAAAACTTCCTTAGGCCGATAGACATGTATAAATCATAGCAAATACGCAGTTAATATCATGCGCAAGCAATGCCGAGGGTCGACGGTCCGAACCAACATAAACATAAATTGTGCACTGCCGAGGGTCGAACGGCCCGAACCATAGATGCATCTATTTTCTCCGCTCGCGAATCAACCATGCGACATGGTCAACATAATAATAATAAGGCTAACCTGCTCGCGAATCATACCTGCGACTCAGGTGCTTATATGTACACGTATTCACATAATAAATCCGCATTTTTATCAAGAAAACAGCTTCTCAGGAATGATAAAATCCTCTTAAAGGAACACAAAAAAATAGCATTTAAATCTCTGTTTTGAAACTCATTTTTTTTCCAAGTTTAATAATATTTCATAATATAACCTCATCAGGTATACAATTATCCACGAAGGAAATCAATTCTCTTTCTAGACGATTAAGAAGATGGACTCTAGTTTTTCTTAGATATTCAATTACTGTTTTGATCATATTAGCGGCCTAATATTACTGGCAAGATCAAAAGTACCCAAGTAAGGCATGCTAGTGGGTCCTAAACTACCCGGACATAAGCATAATAGTAGCTACGCACGGACTCCCGTCACCTCGTGCGTACGTAGCCCCCGAAGATAATAGCACATATTTAATTAGTTCACCTAGGGAATAATTCCCCCTCACAAAGTTAGAAAGAAGACTTACCTCGCTCCGAAATTCCATAACCGGCCTCCAAGCCCTTCCGACGACTCCAATTGATGCACAACGTCCCAAAACTAGCCAAATACGGGCAAACCAATGAAAATTCACTCTAATAATTGTAACAATTCAAATTATATAGATTCCCAACTCCGCTCAAAGAATTGACCAAAATGCCCTCGGGCCCACATGCCCGGATTCCGAAATTTCTCGAAGATATACCCTACCCATAGTCTTACTAACTCAAATATACAATTTACTCTAAATTCCATGCTCAAATTCGTGGCTAAAAATCCAAATACAAATTTCTAGGTTTTCTTCAAGATTTTCAACTTTTCCACAAATTTTCATGATTTTCCATGTTAAAATCTAGATATAATCCAAGTAATTAACTTGCAATAGGTGGGATTGACTTACCTCCAAGTTGTTAGGTGAATATCCCTCTCAAGAAGCTCCAAACATCGCCCAAGAATGAAGAAATGAGAAAAAAATGCTCAAACCCCCGCTTTAAATACTCACTGCCCAGCAATCTTCACGCCCGCGACAAAACCTTCGCGCCTGCGGCAAAACCTTCGCGCCTGCGGTCTTCGCACCTGCGGCTAATTCTTCGCGCCTACGGTCTTCGCACCCGCGGCCAATTCTTCGCGCCCACGGTGCCTGGCCAGCCCATTCCTTTTTCGCTTCTGCAACTCGTGCCCGCATCCGCGAGCTGGCACCTGCGGCCATCCAAGCTCATGTGCGATCACACTAGAAGCTGGGAGCTTTAGTTTATGCTCTCCAAGTTCAAACTTGGTCCGAGGCTCATCCGGTTAACACCCGAGGCCCCCGGGGCGCAACCCGAACATGCCAACGAGTTCCAAAACATAAAGCGGACCTGCTCGAGGCCTCAAATCACATCAAATAACATCAAATAACATCGAAAGAATGGATATCAACTCAATTAAATCATTATGAACTTTAGAATTTCAAACTTCTTTATTCGACGCCGAAACCTATCAAATCACGTCCGATTGACCTCAAATTTTGCACACAAGTCACATTCAACATTACGGACCTGCTCCAACTTCCGGAATCAAAATCCGACCCCGATATCAAAATTTCCACTTCTGGTTCAATTCCTCAAAAACCTTCAAATTTCTAACTTTATCCAAATGACTCCAAAATGACCTACGGACATCCGAATTCACTTCCGATCGCGTTTCCAACTCCAGAATCACCATACGGAACTATTCCCAGACTCGGAATCGCAAACGGACATTTATAATACTGAAATGCCTTACAACCCAAACTTATGAAATTTTTCTAAAATGCTATCTTCCATAATATGCGCCGAAACGCTCCCGGGTTATCCAAAACCCGATCCGGACATACGCCCAAGTCTGAAATCATCATATGAACCTGCAGGAACCTTCAAATCCTGATTCGGAGTTCGTTTACTCAAAATTCTATTCTTAGTTGATTCTTCCAACTTAAGGCTTCCGAATTGAGAATTTTCTTTCCAAATTAACTCTAAACTTCCAGAAACTCGATTCCGACCACGCCTACAAGTCATAATACCTGAAACAGAGCTGCTCATGACCTCAAACTACTGAACGACGCGCTAGAGCTCAAAACGACCTATCAGGTCGTTACAAAGAACGTGAAGCATCATTAAGTTGGAGTATAAATATATGCTAAACTACGTTTATAATTTTAGTTTCGATCACGCATTTGCTTGCGTAGCGTGGATATAATAACGCAATATTATTCAAATCATTCTTTAATAATCTTAATAATCAAGAATAAAAGCGGACATAGGAAAACATGAAAATCAAATAAAGTACAGTTTATCCAAAAATTAATTCAAGCCAATTTTTGTCAATAAAAGCGACCGTGCTAGAACTACGGGATTCGGAGAGTGCCTCTCACCTTCTCTCCGATTAATAGAATTCCTTTCCCAGTCTCCTATTTTTGCAGACCAATAAAAATAGAGTCAAACCTTCCTTTGACTAGGGATTCAAATAAAAGGTGACTTGGAATACCAAAACTCAATTCCAAATGGCGACTCTGTAAATAAAATAATCGCTATTTAAATGTCACTTTAATTAAAAATAACTCTTTAACCCACATAATCCATAAAATATACATCTTTTGGGGGTAGAAAAGGGGTGTGACAACTCTTAGGAGAGGACAGCCAGAATTCGAGCTTGCACATGTTGACTTTTATTTGGCTTTATTAATTTTATATGTATTGTGATTTATTTGTGCCTATTGTGCTACATGTTCGCTTTTTACCGCTTTGATATTGTTGAACTATACATATAAACTGTCTTCTCACGCACCCTCTCTAAGTATTCTTGAAATTAAAAATTGGGAATTTGCTTGACATAACCCGATTTCTTTGAGATAGCCGAGGTGCTTGTCACCCGGTGAAGGATTTTAGTCACACATGTTTTAGATGAGGAGCACCACCAGCTAAGCTGGAAAGCAATGCTACCGGTACACTGACCCTCCTCGGCTCGAGTAAGCCAGTCTAGATACCTTCTCCAATAGGACTTAAACCTAGAAGAACTAACCCAATGCCGGATATCCCTAGTAGGTTCGCTTTATTTGCATCATATGCATTTGACTTAGTGAAACTCGGCACAGAGGTCGGCTCCGTATAAGACAGGTATCCTCTTTGAGACCATCATGTTCACTTATGTGCTACTTGTTACATCATTTGGAAGGCTTGCTCGCATTATTGACTGGATTTAGAAAATTAGTTGAGCGGAATTATTTTATTTGAAAAAAAAGAATCATTCTCTTAGTTTAGTACAAATAATCCTTTTTTTTACTAATATTCTATAGTCTAGCGTGAGGTGTAAAGATTAATTTTCATAAGAATCGAAAGAGAAGAATACTCAGTTTCACCGAACTATGCGGGTTTCATTCTCACAAGATGTGAGATACGTAGGCAACCTCCATCAGGTTTAGCCCACATTTTTCAAAATAAAAAAAAGGGAGCATAAAAGTCTGCACGTGCACAAAATTTTTTTAAAAAAATGCTATTTTTGGTCAATTTTTACTATTTTGCCCTCGTATTTCAGCCGTTTCACCAAAAATAACCTTCAAATCTTCCTGGGAAGTGATGTAGGGCTGTTTTGATAAACATAGCTACTTTAAACCTTCTACGAGAGTACCGAAAGGCTATTTTCACAAAACTAGCCATCTTATCTAGTTTTGTCTGGTTGTATTGCCGAGACATCCTTTGAACCTTTCTCGGGACTGTCGAAGGGTTGTTTTTGTAAAATAGCCATTTTGTTTATTTTGTCTATTTTTTTTCTGTCCCTATGCTTGGCCGTTTTTACCGAGACATCCTTTAAGCCTTCCGTGGAAGTATCAAAGGGTCGTTTTCGTAATAATAGCCATTTTTTTACTTTTTCTATTTTCACCTTTTGTGTCTAGTAAATTCAAAAATAAAATAATAATAATAAAAAATAGTTGCGTCCTAAATTAGCTTTTGGAAAAAAAAATTAGAATTTTCATATAGTATAGGTAAGTTCTGACCCCTTTTATCTTATTCTTAGGTTCACCATGAATTCTCTACAAAAAAGCAGTCAGAAAAGGGTAAGGGACGAGACACCTCCTGTGTTCTTAATTAGAGATAAGAGCCCGAGTAGTCTTTGCAATTAGTGGGCTAATTTTGCTACATGGGAACGAAATGAAGTATTTAAGCACCTCAAGTTCCTCACGAACATCATGGGAATTAAGCCTAACAGAGATTTAATCGAGGCTCTAGTGGGTTTTTGGGACCCCGTGAACAATGTCTTCAGGTTCAAAGATTGTGAAATGATGCCTACATTGGAAGAATTAGGTGGGTTTACCGGATTAGGGAGAGACCTTTGTGGGAAAAAGCTTGCTGCTCCGAGAAAAGTTGGTGTGAACAACTTTTTGAAAAAGTTATGTCTCCATCGAATTCCAATTGGTTGCCTGGACGATGGTTGGGTTCCCTTAGAGTATTTCTATGACAGATTTAGGGACGATAAAGGGTTTGAAAATTTCTCGGGCACATAATTCGTCAACCAATTGAGTTATGGCGCATGGAGGGAGTTGAGAATCTTTGCGTTCATGATATCATTCCTGGGGACCATGGTATTTCCAGAGCGCGGTGGGCGCATCAGAATTCGATTGGCTACGGTAGTCTTATATTTGCAAAGTAGAAAGGATCGTACCATTCTTCCCATGATTCTAGGATATATTTTACGAGCTTTGACATGTTGCCAAAAGGGTAAAGATTACTTCGAGGGATGCAACATTCTGCTGCAGATCTGGTTCATAGAGCACCTTTATCATCATCCAATAGTAGTAAAATTCAACGATAATTGTCTAAATTACATCGGATGTCACCCAGACAGGGCTGCGAGTTATAATCTTCCTAAAGGGAGTAAGGGCCTGGCAGACATTACTTGGTTCATTGAGTGCTGATAGAATCACTTGGAACTATTATTGGTTCCCTTCTACTAGGGTCATGCATATGTCGACGTACCACCCGTTCTTTATACTAATGGGTTTTAGATATTTCCAGCCCTACGCACCCCTACGTTTCATGCGCCATCTAGGGACAGAGAAAAAGAGCCCCCTCGATTGAGGACATGCGTTCGTTCGTGTTGGAATTCAAGGGAGAGGAACCTCCAAGGGAGTCGTATGCACAAAAGGTTTGGTTTGGTGGTCGATTTTCCAATTTGGACGAGATGGTAGCTGATCGTGAACGTGAGGAGGTAAGCCTCACATACCTTGAGTGATTTCAAAACCAGGCTATCCCAGAGCAAATGCCAGAAAGATCCATACGACATGCAATTGATTGGGAGGAGGAGATTGAGGCTAGAGTTAGAGAAACCATAAGGGAAGTGGTACTAGTGTTCCAATCCGTATTGATATTTTACAAGAAGATAAAGGCATTTTAGAGACAGCCATGGCCATACAACAGGATGATTTCGAGCGGGAAAAGGCTCAGTGGGCACAAGAGAGGCGAGCACTCGAATCTCAAATTATGCAGAAAAAAGTGATCAATACCGCTCAACAAAAAGAAGAAAGAGAATCCCAATTCAAGGTGGTCCGTAATCATGAGCACAAATGTTTTGCTTCATTAATCCAAGGTCTGAGGGATCAAATAGGGGGAGTTGAGTCAAGAAAGGAGCACCAGATCGTGGAGTTTGAGATAGAAAGACATCACTACCAAAGTATGATCATTCAGTTGGATGGGGATTCACTGGAAATTTGGCGCCAGAGAGATATGGCCTTGGAGCGTGAGCGTGATGCGCTGGATCTAGCTGAGACCCGTGGTCAGCGAAATCAAGAGTTGCATTTGTCTTAGGAACACATTAAGGGAAAAATCCTTGAGGTAGCCACATATACCTCCCGAGCTTGCATAAGTTTCCAGGGAATGATGCCCGAGCAGTTTGCAGAAGTATCATTGAACGTCGCCCGTCACATATCTGCAAACTTAGAGAGGATATATCGCGACGTTGGGGGTCAGCCACAGGAATAAGTGCCTTGACTACAGTAATGCCATTGGATTCTCCTATAAAGATCAGAGTCTCTTTTATTTTGTAATCCATTTTGATTGTTCATTTGTTGTCATTGAGTCTGTAAGAGTCTTTTGGTGTGTTGAGTCTTGTTATTTTGCTTTTTACCTTCAAACGTCTGTTTCTGAGTCGAGTTTGGTCTTGTTCAGATGTTCGTCTTTATGTAATTTTTGTTTTTGGGTATTGTATTTTAAAAAATTGAAAATCAATAAAAAATAGTTTTTTTAGAAAATTCTAAATTGAAAAAAAGATATATTTTTTGTAAAAAAAAAAAAAATGGTCGTGTCCCTGAACTACATAATGATCTGATTCATGCGGCAACATGATACGTAGGCAACCCCTAAAAGGTTCGATCAAAATATTTCAATGACTCTAAAATAAGGGATGAAAATGAGGTGAGTGAAAAGAAAAGCGGAAAAAGAAATGAGAAAGAGAGAGAGAAAAAAATAAAATAAAAATTGAGAGCATCAATAAGCAGCAGCCTTATAAGTCGGGATGAAACATGAAGCCTTATAAAAGCATGTTAGAAATGGTGACAATGTTAGGAACATGGCATATTACGTGTGATTCATATATGTAAAATGCTTAACCTTAACACGTTTGTTGTTGGTTTGTGGTGAAACTGGCAACACATCATTACTTAACCAGATCTAAAGGAAAGGTACCGATGGCTAATAGTGATGAAATCGAGTTGGTCAGTGACGACCCCCAGGGTCAGTCAGTAGAGCAAGAGTCGGAGCAAGTAAGAATATTAAAACAACAACTGTCTGATGTATATTAGGCTTGGGTCTTCAGTCAACCTCCACCTCAGGGTCCCTCAGAAGGAACTTCTACTGTACCCCTGGCTACTCAACCACCACTCCATGAACAAGCGATCACATTCTACCACCAGGGAATGTGCCAAACTACAGCTTCCATGCCGCCCCTGTTACCTCTAATGTGCGACCTCCATCAGCACCAGTCAGGAACACCCCTCCTGTCGTGTCTGGAACGCCAATATATACAATCCTACCACCACCTCTGTTGACAAGGCCGGACAACGAGCCACCATTTCATGCTTGTGATGGCCAATACTACTTGCCAAATATGGCTTTCAGGGTCTCGGCTCCATACAACCAGACTCCTCAGTACGAGTCACCAGTGGAAAATGAAAATCCTACCAAGACAGTTGAGCCAGATGAGATGGACAGGAAAATGAAAAGTCTTGAACAGAACATAAAGAACATACAAGGAATAGGTGGTCACAAAAGTGTATCTTTCAGTGATCTATGCATGTTCCCTCACATCCATTTGCCACCAGTGTTCAAGACCCCAAAATTTAAGAAGTATGATGGACACAGTGACCCTATCGCCCACTTGAAAAGGTACTGCAACCAACTGAGGGGTGCAGGTGGAAAAGAAGAATTGCTGATGGCTTATTTTTGGAGAAAGCCTTGTGGGGCCTCAGAATGATTCATTGACCAAGATATCTCTCACAGGAATGTCTGGGATGAAATGGCTTAGGCTTTCATCAAACAATTCAAGTACAACATAGATATTGCACCAGATCACAATTCCCTGTCCAATATGAAGAAGAAGCCGACTGAAAGCTTTAGGGAGTATGTAATCAAGTGGAGGGAGCAAGAGGCTAGAGTCAAGCCACCCATGGATAACCACGAGTTGATCACTATTTTTCTGGAGGCTCAAGAGCCTGATTACTTTCAGAACATGATGTCCGTGATGGGTAGACCTTTTGCAGAAGCAATCAAAATAGGGGAGATGGTCGAAAATGGCCTCAAGACTAGCGGAATTATAAGTCAAGCTGCTCTCAAAGCCACTACCCAAGCTATCCAAAATGGGCCGGGAAGCTTGACAAATAGAAAGAAGAAATATGAAAGGTCCATGATGATTTCAGGATCCAAAGAAGTTCAAAGAGGGGCATCACACCCTTATGTGAAAGTTCATCAGGGGCAATCCAGCTACTCTCAACATTATTATCCTTCGCCAATTCCTAAATATTCTGTGGTCCCACCACAGTATACAGTGTTCAATGCTCAATCCTATGCTCGGCCTCCCAATCAGCAAGTACGGGCACCATATCCAAGGATCCCCCGGCCTCAGCAGCAAAATTTTTGGGCACCCTATAATGCTCGTCTCAGGCAGGATTATGGTCGAGAGCAGAGGCCGGTGGAAAAACTCACTCCATTGGCTGAATCATACTCTAGTCTATTCCAAAAGCTGAAGCAAATAGGCGTGATTGGACCCATCGCTCCCCACCATATGCATCCCGATTCACATAGATTTCAAGCAAATGCTAGATGTGAATATCATTCAGGTGCCCCGAGGCATAGCACTGATGAGTGTTGGACTCTGATAAGAGCATAGAAAGACTAATTGGTGAAAAATTGATTGTAGTTAAAAATAACGAGGGACCTCCTAATACGACCAACAACCCCTTGCCAGTACACAATGATGTTCACTTTGTGGGAATGATTGGTCGAGAACAAGAATACAAGCCGGCTGGTCAAGAAAATGACAGAATGAATGATTCAAGAGGGAACCAAACTGGAAGTCAGTCCAAGCCAAGATGTGCCGTTGATTGTGAAAGGCGCCCCAAGCTTAGAAAAGGTAACTTTATTTGTTCCCAAGGTCTCGAGATTGGAAGTTTGCTCCAATGTTCCAAGCCCAAGGTTGTATGTCCTTGGAGGCCACCCCAACACAAAGCAGAATCAGGGTGGTACGAAGGGTATAACAGAGACGATCATAATCAAAATTGTCGTGCAACCCCCTGTGACAAACACGAAAACCATTCCTTGGAACTACAACAAAACTGTGGTGACTTACAAAGGCAAGGAAATCATAGAAGAAGTGGGGGAAACTGGATGTTTGACTCGATCGGGGAGGTGTTACTCTCCAGAAGAGTTGAGGAAGGCCTAGCAAACCAGAGAAGCCAATTGCCAATAAAGAAACCAGTCACTGAAGAAGAGGCAGAAGAGTTTTTGAAAAAGATGAAAGTTTAGGATTACTCAATCATTGACCAACTGAGAAAGACACCTGCCCAAATTTCTCTACTATCTCTGCTCATGCATTCAAAAGAGCATGCTCGTGTGCTAATCAAGATCCTTAACGAGGCACATGTCTCAGAGAAGACCATAGTGAGTCAGTTAGAGAAGATGGCCAACATATTTTTTGAGGTGAACAGAATCACCTTTACTGATGATGAACTCCCCAAAGAAGGAGCCGGGCACAACATGGCTTTACACTTGACTGTTAAATGTGAGGGGCACTACGTAAAGCGAGTCATGGTTGATGGAGGCTCGAGCGTAGATTTATGCCCTCTCTCTACCTTGCAAAGCATGAAGATCAATACAGATAGAATTCGACCCAGCAATGTCTATATCCGAGCTTTTGATGGCTCAGCGAGAGATACCATTGGGGAGATCAACCTCACTATGACGATTGGGCCGATTGACTTTGAAATTGTCTTCCAAGTAGTGGACATGGACACTTCTTATAACTTTCTTCTTGGAAGTCCATGGATCCATACGGCCCGAGCTGTGCCATCCGCCTTGCATCAGATGCTAAAATTTGAACATGACAGGCACAAAATTATTGTTCACTGGGAAGACGAGTCGTCCATTTATAAAGACCCGTTAATCCCCTGTATTAAGGCCAAGGAAGGGTGCGAGTCCATTGTCTATCAATATTTTGAAGTGGTTATTGTGGACCATATTGAGGAAGGAAGGCCCATTCTACATCCTCGTCTTTCTGCCTTGTCTGTAATGGTGGCTGCACTTATGCTGGGACAGGGTTATGGGCCAGGAAAACGCTTGGGGGCATCATTGTAAGGAATTTCAGAGCCCATTTCTCCGTTCAGTAACTAGGGTAACTTTGGCTTAAGCTTCAGGCCAACACAAGCAGATGAAGACAAAGCCAAGCACCGCAAAAAACCATGGATGGGTCTTGTAACAACCTATCCCTCACATTTTCTACACTTTTGTCAAGCCACAACTCCAAGAAGGTCAAAATTCCTCGGCGCAGGAAAACAATGATGAAATTTGCCATGGACTCAACCAGATGTTTTCTGAAGTGAATATGATCCAGGTTGATGAAGGCACTAGTCGTGCCAATATGCAACTAATTGGCCCAGACGCCATGCTCAACAATTACGAAGCAACTCCTTTCCCCACAAGGAAGGAGTCTTGGTAGTTTGCTTTTGCATCTTTGTTTTTGTATTTTGGGTTACTTTCAGGGTTGTAATCCAAACATCTCAATATGATTGTTTTGTTTTGATGTTAACCCTTCTATCCTTTAAAATTCAATGAAATGTAGTTCAGTTTCATATTAAGTATTGTATCTTTTCATTTTCCTAATTCCTGTCATTTTGTTTCCATTTCAGTTTTGTTAATGCCGACTTTAATAACATGACATGCATTCGGAATCCACGCCCAGATCTTAAAAAGCTGTCTAATTTCGAAATAATGCATCAAGAGGTCGAATATGATGAAGATAAGGCTGTTGAGGAAATAAAAAGAGAATTGGAACAATTTTAAAAACAAGCCTAAGCCCAACCTCAATTAAACTGAGCCCATTAATATAGATAGTCACGAAGATGTTAGAGAAACAAAGATAAGCATTCACACTAAACAAAAAACTAGAGATGCTCTGATTCAACTTTTATTTGAATACATAGATGTGTTTTCTTGGTCTTATGATGACATGCTGGGTTTAAGTGCATATCTAGTGGTTTATAAGCTTCCCACATATCCTGATTTTCCACCAGTCCAACAAAAGCAAAAAAAAATTAAAACGGACATGAGTGATAAAATCAAAGAGGAAATAATGAAACAACTGAGTGCCAATGTGGTTAGAGTTGTCCGATACACCACCTGGGTGGCAAATATTGTGAATTTGCCAAAGAAGGATGGAAACATCAGAGTCTGTGTTGACTACAGGGACCTGGACAAAGCAAGACCAAATGATAATTTTCCTTTTCCAAACATCCACATTCTTTTAGATAATTGTGCAATGCATGAAATACAAGCATTTGTGTATTGCTATGCTGGGTACCACCAGATCCTAATGGATGAGTATGATATAGAAAAGACCATTTTCACCACTCGTTGGGTACCTAATGTTACAGGGTCATGCCATTTTGTTTGAAGAACGCAGGGGAACTTACATGAGGGCCATGACCACCATTTTTCACGACATGATGCACAAGGAGATTGAAGTATATGTCGATGATGTCATCATATAATCAAAGATACAGGCTGATCACGTGCGCGATTTGAAAAAGTTCTTCGAACGGCTTCGAAGGTATGACCTTAAGCTTAATCCAGCCAAGTGTGTATTTGGGGTTCCATCTGGGAAACTCCTCGGTTTTATAGTCAGCCGGAGAGGCATCGAATTGGATCCATCTAAGATAAAGTCCATTTGAGATCTGTCACCCCCGAAGAACAAAAAAGAAGTCATGAGTTTTCTCGGGAGGTTGAACTACATCAGTAGGGTCATTTCTCAACTCACAACCATGTGCGAGCCCATATTTAAGTTGCTGAAAAAGGATGATGCTATCAAGTGGACGTACGATTGCCAAAAAGCTTTTAACAGGATCAAAGATTATTTGTCAGAACCCCCCGTACTGGTCCTACCTGAACCTGGTAGGCCTTTGTTTTTATATCATGGATAATTCCTTTAGATGCGTTCTAGGGAAACATGATGCAACAAGCAAAAAGGAACATGCAATCTATTATTTGAGCAAGAAGTTCACCAATTTATGAGGTTAAGTACACCCTTTTTAGAAAGGACATATTGTACTTGACTTAGGTCGCTTAGAAGATGAGGCATTATCTCTTGACCTACACTACTTACCTCATATCCAGAATGGATCCTTTGAAGTACATCTTTCAAAAGCCAATGCCCACTAGCAGGCTCGCAAAATGGCAGATTCTGCTCACAGAGTTTGATATAGTCTATGTCACTCGCACTGTAATGAAAGCACAAGCTTTGGCAGATCATTTGGCAGAGAATCCAGTTGATGATGATTACAAGACATTGAGCACATACTTACCAGATGAAGAGGTTAACTCAATAGAGGAAGTATTTCCGGATGACAGCCACGTATGGAAAATGTATTTTGATGGGGCTGTAAATATCAAAGGAGTTGGTATCGGGGCAATCCTTATCTCACCTATTGGAAAATATTACCCTGTAACGGCCCGACTTTGAGACAGAACCATATTGATCCATTAGAAATCCAAGTTCGGAATCAACATGGTTACTGCAAATCTATTGAGACACAACCAGATGATGAACCATGGTATCATGACATAAAACGATTCCTGAAAACAAGGGAATACTCAAAGCATGCCAAGGGAGATCAAAAAAGAACTATAAGTCGGCTCGCCGGTGGTTTCTTCATGAATGGGGAAATTTTGTACAAAAGGACCCCATATTTGAACTTTTTGAGATGCATAGATGTCACATAAGCTGAGCGGATCATGAGTGAAATGCATTCGGAATTATGCAGACCGCACATGAATATAGATGTTTTGGCGGAGAAGATTCTTCGGGTAGGGTATTATTGGCGTACTATGGGGCGAGATTGCTTCAGTTTTGTTCGCAAGTGTCACCAATTCTAGATTCATGGTGACCTGATTCACTCGCCACCTTCAGAGTTGCATTCCATGTTCTCTCCTTGGCCTTTCGTTTCTTGGGGAATGGATGTTATTGGACCAATCGATCCAAAGGCTTCAAATAGGCATAGATTCATTTTTGTTGCAATTGATTACTTCACCAAGTGGGTGGAGGCCGTCACTTTTGAAGCAGTCACCAAGAAAGTTGTGGTAGACTTTGTTCATTCCAACATCATCTGCCGTTTTGGTATCCCAAAGACCATTATCACTAAAAATGCGACCAATCTAAATAGTCATTTGATGAAGGAGGTATGCGAGCAATTTAAAATTATGCATCACTATTCTACCCCTTACCGGCCAAAAGCCAATGGAGCCGTTGAAGCGGCGAACAAGAATATCAAGAAGATTCTTAGGAAGATGATCCAAGGTTCTAGACAATGGCATGAAAAGTTTCCTTTTGCTCTTTTGGGATACCGTACGATTGTTCGCACATCTGTCGATGTAACTCCTTATCTGCTCGTATATGGAATGGAAGCTGTGATACCTGCTGAAGTCAAAATTCCTTCTCTTCGGATCATTGTGGAATAGGAGATTGAAGATACAAAATGGGTAAAGATCCGGTTAGAACAACTAATGCTGATTGATGAAAAATGGCTAGTAGCAGTGTGCTTTGGCCAGTTATACCAGCAAAGAATGGCACGCGCTTACAACAAGAAAGTGTGTCCAAGGCACTTCGAGGTAGGGCAACTCGTTCTGAAATGCATACTTCCACACCAAGTAGAAGCTAAAGGAAAGTTCGCCCCAAACTGGCAAGGACCCTACATCATCAAGAAAGTGTTACCAAAAGGGGCTTTGCACTTAGTAGATGAAGAAGGACGGGTACCAGACATGACTATTAACGCAGATGCAGTCAAAAGATTTTATGTCTGATATATACCCACTCTGGAACTTTCACGCATGATTTTCTTAGATCGAGATGACGAAGGCTATCATTCCTCATTATTCCAAATAGGTTTCACGCTTTTGTTAACCCTTTTTGGGCTGTATTTGTCTTCTTTGTTTTCCACTTTCTGGAACCTGTGTACTTGCAAAAGAAGAAATAAAAAGAGAAAAAAAAAAGTTAAACAACAAATCTTCTGAGTCAGTGAACTACGTCAGACCTGATTACGAAAGGATACGTAGGGAGCCTTACCCTGGGTTCGGTCCCATCACAATAAAAAATCATATTCCCGTATACTCCAAAACTGGGGCAGAAGTTTGTTTTATTTTACGATTTTTTCTGTAGAAACGGTTTCGAAAATTGTAATTCAGTTCAAGGTTCTTTTCGCCTTCTCCCTGTTAAGAACTTCAGATCGATCTTTGAGAATATTTAAAGTCCCCATGCAAGGGTATCTCAGTTAACAAAAAAAAAAGAACAAATGAGAGATTCTTATTGGTGAAAACCCGTATGGGCACTGTAAGGCGACAATGAGCAGAGAAATGAGAAAGTCTTATTGGTGAAAACCCAAATAGGAACCATAAGGCGACGGTGAGTAGAGAAATGAGAGAGGTCAGTTAGCAAAAACCCGCAAAGGGTTCTACTAGCCGAATGAGGGTCTTCGATACCCCAGTATGAGCACAACCAAGAAGGTTTCAAGATGATCATTTGCGATGGATTTTGAGAATGAGACACCTCAGACGGATCAGGCGTCCAGTCCAAAATGCGTGTCATGATTTATTGAAGTCGTCACATACTTCCAGATAAGTCTCCCTATTCATTTTCCCGAAAGGGACACCTTTTGTTTAAGCACAATTCTTTATCACCTTAAATTATTCTTCTATTTTTACCCATAATTTTCTTTGAGTCCCTTTCGGTCTAATCTTTCATCGAAAGCAAAATAAGGAAATGGCTGCAAAACTGGCTACAGTTCCCCGTAATATCGAGCACTATTTGGGGCATGTATGGCATTGACAAAGGCACGAATCCATATGTGATCTCGTTTGATAAGGCGAACAAAGTGTCTCAAAGAAACTGAAAAGGTCGCCTAAGCAAGACATGCTTCATGAGAAAAGTTGATAAGCAATACATACACAAACTAGTGCTAGGTGCAAGACAACTGAGTTTGATTTTAAAGGGAAGAATTGCTTTGCCTTAGGGACAAGGGTTGGCGGTACCATGGACATCCGAATATGAAACAGTCAGGAGAAACATCGGAAAAAGAGTTCTCCAGAATGCAATACAGAGTATCCAAGCACCTCGGTACCACACTGATAGAATCAGTTCTTGAACATCAGAGTGGCCGTGAATGCAAACCACAACAGGGCATCAAGACCACAAACCAACCACCACTTTGAAAACTCACAAATTTTTCTTTGTTTGAAAGAAGGAACAAAGCAGTGCAGAATGGTGATTCTCAAAGGACGAATGTCACTAAAAGTAAGCTCATTAAAATCTCCATTTTTCTTTTATTTTCAGCATGCATTACTACTGTCCATATCTCCCGTTTTACGTAGCTCAACTCAGGTAGAATCGTATCGCCTAGGGTGATCCAGCTCATAGTTTCGGGTAGAAGTACTCTTTGCTCAGGGTGTTTTACATAGCTTAACTCAGGTAGAAGAATTTCAACTGGGGTGATCCAGCTCATAGTTCCGGGTAGAAGTACTCTTCACTCAGGGTGTTTTACGTAGCTTAATTCAGGTAGAATCGTATCTCCTAGGGGGATCCAGCTCATAGTTCTGGGTAGAAGTACTCTTCTCTCAGGGTGTTTTACGTAGCTTAACTCAGGTATAACCATTTCTCCTAGGGGGATCCAGCTCCTAGTTCCGGGTAGAAGTACTTTTAGTTCAGGTTGTTTTACATAACTTAACTCAGGTATAACCATTTCGCCTAGGGGGATCCATCCCATAGTTCCGGGTAGAATTACTCTTCGTTTAGGATGTTTTACGTAGCTTAACTCAGGTAGAACCATTTCTCCCTAGGAATTTCAAGCTCATAGTTCCGGGTAGAAGTACTCTTCGCCTAGGGGATCCGTATCATATTTCCAAGTAGAAGTACTTTTTGTTCAGACTGTTTTATGTAGTTTAACTCAGGCAAAACCTTTTCGCCTAGAGGAATTCAGCACTTTATCCATAATACAGGGCGCCAACCCCTGGTTATATTCCCTTTCAGTAATACAGGGTACCAACCCCTGGTTACATCCTTTCTCAGTAATACAGGGTACTAACCCCTGGTTACATTCCTTTACAGTAGTACGGGGTACCAACCTCTTGTTACATTTTCTTTCTAGTAATAAAAAGTGCCAACCCCTGATTACATTTCCTTTCAGTAATACAGGGTGCCAACCCCTGGTTACATTCCTTCCTAGTGATACAGGGAGCCAACCCTTGGTTACTTTTCATTTTAGTAATACAGAGTACCAACCCCTGGTTACATTCCTCTTCAATAATACATGGTGTCAACCCCTGGTTACACTCTGTTTAGTAATACAGGGTGCTAACCCTTGGTTACACTCCTTTTAGTAATACAGGGTGCCAACCACTGGTTACATTTTCCTTTCAGTAATACAGGGTACCAACCCCTGGTTACATTTCATTTCAGTAATACAGGGTACCAACCCCTGGTTACACTCCTTTCAGTAATACAGGGTACCAATCCCTAGTTACATTTCTCTTCTGTAATACAGGGTACCAACCCCTAGTTACATTCCCTTCCAGTAATATAGGGTACCAACCCCTGGTTACATTCTTTCCTAGTGATACAGGATGCCAACCGCTGGTTACTTTCCCTTTTAGTAATACAGGTACCAACCCCTAGTTACCTATCTCTTGGTAACGTAGGGTATACAATCCCTCGTTACAAATTTTATCTCTTTTAGATAGATTATACTACTATTTCTGTCTGCCTTTCACTAAATTAGATAGTTTATAGCTTCCTCGGATAACTCACAAAATTTTCGTAGTCCAAACTGAGGTAGAAAATTTTTGTTTGTTTTGTTCGTCTTTGATGGCTTTGCAGGTCCCGCCGTAGAGCACAGGTTGTGACGATCGAAGCTTGCAATTTCAGTTATCATCAGAAGGGCGATCACAAGATAGTGGGTGTTAGCTTTGACAATGTGTCAGCAACCCAGCTTCTTAAGATTCATCTTCTCAATTTTCAATCAGGAAAAGCAAGCAACTGGGATTGAGTCATAATCTTTTCTTCAAAAAGCGTCAAGATCCAAACTAAGGTCAACACAAGAGAGCAGTTCAAGAATCAAGATTTGACTCCAGAAGACATATAGATTTGAATTTTGTAACTCTTAGTTTGCAGACATATATAGTTCTCTCTTTTTTCCTTTTGAAGTAAGCAGCAAGTAACAATAGCAACAACAACAACAACAATCTTAACTCTAGTGTTCAGTAGTCCCTGCTACCAAATTTTTTCAAAACTACACAGACCTGATTCCTCTAAACAAGGATATGTAGGAAACCTTAGAAGCAAGGTTCGGTCACCATTTTTCAAAAATTGCTTCCATTAGAGTGATATATGAGCAAATATTAGTTATGACATTCACTTTTCTTTGCACGAAAACACTTCATGTTCTCGAGCAAAGAGGGGCAGTTGTGGATACCTAATTTTTGCACTATTTTAACATCTCCTAAATTTATAAGTGTTTTGTTACTTTACTCTTTTTTTTTTCTTTCTCAATTTTAACTTATTTTTTTTATTGAAATTTTTCTTATCACAAAAATAAAAAAATATTGTCTTTTTGTGTGTGTGCTCTTTTAATTGACTAATTATTTGATAAGTTAATCAAATTGATTTCTCTTATGATTAATTCAATTATTAGCTAATGGGTTTTATTAGGTTTTGTTTTATTGGTTGGTATTTAGGTTAATTAGATTGTAGTTTAATAAGATAAGATTAAAAGGAAATGGGATAAAAATGAAATGGTTAGGTGACTAAGAGTGCAATTTCAATGCCAATTAAATGGCTGCCAGGCTAGTGTTCAAACGACGTAGTTTTATAATCAAACTACATCGTTTTGGTTAAGTTACAAAGGGTCAATCCTAGCCATCAGATCATCTTCAATCCAATGGCCCTAATTTAATCTTTCATTTCATATATAAAGATAAAAAATCAGAAATTTTGCTTCAATTAACCCCAAAACCTAAATCCTAGCTCCCTCTCTCTTCTCTAATTCTCCCACTATCGTCGCCGCTTCTGCCTACCGGCGCCACCATACGACCACCTCCTTTCAGCCCCAAAATTTCACCATCTCATCCTCTTACTCTTCTATTTCCAAATATCCAAACCAAAACCTCCGAACCCCCCCTCAAACTCTATGAATTATAGATCTAGGAACCCTAGCCGCCACCCTTTTTGCCCAAATTTTTTAGAGTTCATGGCATCTCCACCCACAACACATACATGGTCTGATAGCTTCTTGTTTGGTCTACCTTTTCCTATTGATTTCGAAGCCAAACTCTGATTGTCATTTTCCCGGCAAGTTCCGGCGACTGCCTCACCACCGCAAAGCATGCCGAGCAGTTGTTTTTGCCTAGATACGACCTGGGAACAAACTTTTCTAGGCGACATGGTGTTGAATTCACCATTAAGCTTCTCCGAATTGATGGTACTAATGTCTTCCACCTAGAAAAATTCGTTCGAAGGTCGCTCATCATCGTTTGTCACTGCTCGCGTCATCCCTAAGATTCATGGATAGTTTCAAGAATGCTCGTTTGGTATAACATTCATTTCCTCATTTTCTTAGTTTATGTTTTCCCATTTGGTTTTGCATTTAGTTTAAGTTTCTCTATTTTTGATTAGTTTTTTAGTCTAAAATAAGTGTGTTGTTCAAGTTTTGTGCAAAATTGTTGAATTGTTTATATAGTTCGTCGTATGTTTAGTTGTTATTAATCGTGATAGTTTAGCGATGTTCATTTAGTTTCTGTTTCGCGCAATAGCTTGTCGCTCGAGTCTAGTTTGCACAAATCTAATTCATTCCAATCTAGTTTGTTTGAATATTTAGTTCGATTACATTTTAAGTCTTGTTTCTGTTTTGCTAGTTCGTAGTTGGTTTGAGTTTGAGTATGTAAGCTGAATTTCAGTCACGTGCTGATAAAAATCTGAATACTTGAGTATATGGTACATAGTTGGTTACTTTTTTACTGTTCAAAGAATTTTGGAGTACTAAAATCCCAAAGGTCTGTCATTGTTTGGTAAAAAAAGTTGTGTCTTTGACAGATTTTTAACCAAAAATCTATCCTTTGAATAGTTTGGACATATTTTTGGTAAAAACTATTTCCAAAGGTCAAATTTTTAATAATAATTCATGTCCCTCCTCTCCTATAAGGAATCTCTTTCTTTTACATTAGATTGGACATATGTTTAACATCTTTACACATCTTTTATAATCGAAAAAAGAGCATCTAAAAGTGGATAGAACTTCCTGTTGTTTAGCTAAACGCATTTCCAAAAGAAACACATGAAATCTTGAAGTTTCTCTTCTAATTTCCGGTCTTTCAAACACATCATTGATTTTTGCTTCTTACTGAGTTATCGGTTTGATTACTGCTGATGTATACACCCGACCGGTCGTTTTGGGCTCTAGCATGTCGTTCAGTAGTTTGAGGTTGTAAGCAGCTTCGTTTCAGGTATTATGATCCGTGGGCATGGTCGGGATTCAATTTCGGGAAGTTAGAGTTGATTTGGAAAGAAAATTCTCATTTCAGAAGCCTTGGGTTGGAAGAATAAACTAAGATTGGAATTTTGAGTAAACGACCTCAGAATCAGGATCTGAGGGTTCCTGCAGGTTTGTATGATGATTTCGGAATTAGGAGTATGTCCGGATGGGGTTTTGGATAACCCGGGAGAGTTTTGATACATATTGTGGAAGTTAGCATTTTAGAAGACTTTCACAAATTTGGGCTTGAAGTGCATTTCAGTGTTGTTGATGTCCTTTTGGGATTTCGAGTATGGGAATAACTTTGTATGGTGATTCTGGAGTTGGGAGCGTGATCGGAAGTGAATTTGGATGTCCGTAGGTCATTTTGAAGTCATTTGGCTAAAGATAGAAATTTGAAGGTTTTTGAGAAATCCGACTGAAAGTGGAAGTTTTGAAATCGAGGTCGGAATGCGATTTCGGAAGTTGGAGCAGGCCTGTAATGTCGAATATGACTTGTGCAAAAATTTTGAGGTCACTTGGACGTGATTTGATAGGTTTCGACATCGGATGTAGAAGTTGGAAATTTCTAAGTTCATAAAGTTAGGATTGGGTGCGATTCGTGGTTTCGATGTTGTTTGATGAGATTTGAGGCCTCGAGCAAGTCCGTATTATGTTTTGGATCAGGTTGGCATAATTGGACGGGGTCCCGGGGGCCTCAGTGGATTCCGAGTGGTTAACGGATCAATATTTAAAGTTGAAGAAGGTTGGAATTTTTATCATCTGGTGTGGTCCGCACCAACGAGGATTTGGCCGCAGGTGCGGAGTCGTAGTTGCGGCTTTGGCGCCGCAAGTGCGAGAGTGGGCAGGCTTGGCTGGGATCGCAGGTGCGATGGAATTTTCACACCTGCGAAGCCGCAGGTGCGGACAATGGGGAGTAGGTGCGATTTTGCGCTAGAGTTGAGGAAGCCGGAGGTGAGGGAGATTGGTCGCACCTGCGGGAGTGCAGGTTTGGAGGTAGGACCGCAGGTGCAGAAATCGTCCTAGGCAGAATGTTTTAAAACAAGGATTTGGGTTCATTTGTCTTCATTTCTTCATGGGCTTAGGCGATTTTAGGAGGCTTCAAAGAGAGGATTCCTTCATGCAATGTCAAGGTAAGTAACTCCTTCATGACTCTAAGCTAAATAAAATATTATATGCATGGATTAGGCATGGAAATTGGTAGGAATTTGGGAAATATCGAAGAAACCTAGAAATGGAAAGTTGGATTTTTAGCCACGAGTTGAGCATGAATATTTGAGTAAATTGTATATTTAAGTTAGTAAGGCTATGGGTAGAATATATCTTCGATAAATTTCGAATTCCAGATATGTGGACCCGAGGGCATTTTGGTCATTTCACTAACTGGGGTTGGGAAATTATATAATTTGGAATTGTTGCAAATATTAGAGTATATTGTCATTGGGTTGTCATTGTTTGGATAGTTTTGGGGCGTGGTGCATCCGTTTGGAGTTGTCGGAAGGGCTTGGAGGCCGGTTATGGAATCTCGGAGCGAGGTAAGTCTCCTTTCTAACTTTGTGAGGGGGAATTTTCCCCCTAGGTGAATTAATTAAGTACATGCTATTATGTTCGGGGCTACGTACACACGAGGTGACGGGAGTCCATGCGTAGCTACTATTATGCCTTGCCCGGGTAGTCTAGGACCCACTAGCATGCCTTGTGTGTTGTGCTTTGTGATCCTGCCTGTAATTTTAAATTGCTAATATAATCAAAATCGTAATTGAATATCTAAAGAAGACTAGAGTCCATTTTCCTAATCATCTAGAAAGAGAATTGATTTCTCTGTGGATAATTGTGTACTTGATAGGGTTGTATTATGGAATATCATTAGACTTGAAAAATGAGTTTCAAAACAAAGATTTTAGAAACTATTTTTCATGTTCCTTTAAGAAGGATTATTACCACTTTCCTGAGAAAAACTGCTTTCTTGATAAAATACGGATTTATTATGTGGATATGTGTAACTTTGGGTGCCTGAGTCGCATGTATGTTTCGCGAGCAGGATGACCCTATATTTGTGTGTATTCATATGAGCACCTGAGTCGCAGGTATGATTCACGAGCAGGCTAGCCTTATTATTTTAAACCGCATCGCATGATCGATTCATGAGCGGGGAAGATAGATGCATCTATGGTTCGAGTCGTCGACCCTTCGGCAGTGCACAGTTTATTATTGTTGGTGCACGCCGTTCGACCCTCGGCATTGCTTGCACATGATGTTTACTGCATAGTTGCTATGATTTTGCCTGATTACTTGCCTGAAATATTAAGTTGTCAATTGAAATGACAGAGATTTAAAGTCATTAAAAAGATTTTGGAAGAAGTTGTTCCTTCCCGTAGATAAATTGTTATTTGATTAAATCACCCATGTTGATTAATCGTTATTAATATGACGAAGATATAAAGTGTTAAACGTGAACGGAGTCGAAAATATTTATTCCTAATTTTAATGAATTGCCTATGATAATCATGCTTAGTGTCACACTTAAATACTCTAAATTGACCTTTAGAAGTGTCTAATTTTACCTATCGTCAATACCTCTCTGAGGTTAGGCGGGAGACTTACTGAGTACACGTTATTTTTGTACTCATGCTACACTTGTTGTGCATTTTATTGCACAGGTACTTTCATAGCAATATGGAGGATTCGGAGACTTAGGCACGCTGCATCATCCGGAGGCGATCCGCAGCTGAAAGAGTCTCCCTCGTACTGTATTTATTTTTGTTTTAAATTTCCTTGTCAAGTTGTGTTTCGGACAGGCTTTGTAATTATTTTATAAATTCTTAGAAATTGCTCATGTACTTGTGACACCGGGTTCTGGGATATGTGTTGGGGTATATTTGTTAAAGTGTAATATTTAAACTATTGTTTTACTTAACAGATTTGTATTTGGTTAATATGTAATAAAGTGCAAGGAAATGTTTTTCATAAATGTTTTAAACCGGAAATTATTTCGATTAATTAATGATTGGCTTGCTTGACAATGATGTCCGGCGCCATCACGACCTTATGGATTTTGGGTCGTAAAAAAATATGGTATCAGAGCGCTAGGTTCCCGTAGGTCTCACGAGTCATGAGCAAGTCTAGTAGAGTCTTGCAGATCGGTACGGAGACGTCTGTACTTATCTTCGAGAGGCTACAGGACTGTTAGGAGTACTTCCCTTCTTGATTCCTCATCGTGCGATTTGATTCCTTTGAGGCTTATGCCTATGTTTATTCCTACTCAATCTTACGTGTCGCAAGCACTTGTTATGAATCAGGGATTTGAGGAGTTGAAATGGTGCTACAGATGTAATTCGAGATGTTTCCATATATAATTGGTGGGGGCTGTTGTTATGGCCCTGCGAAAGAATAATATGTTGTTTCAGCTCAGTACCTTTGTTTCTGGGAGCCTTAAGGCTATGCTCAAGTAGTGATGATGCTTGCGATTGGTTATCGTGTGATGTCGATATGATGATAGAATGATTTCCCGTATGTCGGGGATGATGAATGGTTTGAAGGGAGGTCTTCTCAGAGTGTGATTTCGAGATTTCGGTATTCTAGTGCCGACAGAGGAAAGGCATTTGGGTTATGAATGGTCCGGTTGGGGTTGATAAAGTAGTAATACTTGGTGTCTTCAAGTGAGATGGGATATGCACCTGTGACGTGTAGTCGTCGTTCTTAATCGAATGGAATGTGTTAAGTTTGGCGGTGCTATGGTTTCTTCGGTTGCGTGGGGTCAGAGTATTGAGAAGAAGTATTGAAGAATGCGGTTGGCAGAGATCGTGAGGTGCGGTGGTTCAGTACCGGATAAGTGTTGATAATGAAGGCAGCTAGAGAAAGATGATCTTCAGAGAGCTTGAAGTCGTGGTGATCTGTTAGTTTGAGAGCTACAGAGAATGGTCCTGAAGTGAGGCTAGGAGGTGGTTCCATCTCTAGGAGGCTAGGTGTAAGAAGCGGAAGTCGAGCAGTCGCAAAGTGAGGGAGTGACAACATAGCTTGGAATTTGAAGATATTTTCACGCATTTAATAGATGTCCATGAGGAGCGGACGAACTAGTACAGTTGGTAAATGAAGCAGGGCGAAGGATGGGGTATTGAAGTTGCAGAGAGCGTGCATTTCAGCGTCGTTGGAAGGTTTCCGCGGATGATTTCCACAGGTGGTTTATCTTCTGTGAATAGGTTAGAAATGGCGGGGTTGGCAGGTCTCGGTGAGGGTTCTAGTGGCTGTTCGGTAAGAGGCGGAATGTGTGAATGATTCTAGAGAATTTGAATATTTAGGGAGTGCTAGAAAGAAGATTTGGAGGGATTGGTTGAGATAGATCGCGTTATCAAAGAAGAAAGGATCTCAGCAGGGTCTAGAGTAGTGCCAGGAGCAGCTTCGGGTTAAGTGGGGGAGTCCCACCATATGCAGTTGGGTTGTAGGGTTGTCTTCTCATAGGTTCACAGATTATCGGCGTGTTGGCAAGTTATTTCAGCTAAGGGAAATGAGTGAAATGGTGATTGTGCGTGGGATTTGATGAATGTGTGCAAAAGTTGACCCTGTGGGCCAGGGTTAGGCTTTGGAAGATTCAAAATTTTGCTTAAGGCATAGATGAGTTGTCAGGGTACTGACTCGGTCGCGTGTTTCCTTGGAAGGGGTGTTCATGTGCTAGAAGAGCCTTGGAGTTGATTGCATTCGGGGCCAGTCAGAGTGGGTGACTCTCAATAGCGGTCCTAGTGAGTTTAGCAGTCAAGAATGCGGCATTTAAGGGTTTCAGGCAGCAGTATGATCGAGAAGCTTTTGCAGAGTAATTTCTGAGAAAAAAAAGGCTGGTTGGAATGTTCTATGATATGTTTCAGCATGCATGATAGTATTGGAGGAGTGAGAGAAATAAACTCCGGATTGAAGAAAGATTATCAAAAGGGTATGAGACGGGTTGCGGGATTTAGGCAGTATAGTCTCGTGAATCAAGGCCACTCGGGATGAGAGAGGGTTGAGTTTGCTATGAGTTGAAGGAAGTTTCTATTATTCCTTAGGAAATTGAAGATGATTAAAAGCAAATAGATTGATTAGCCATCCTTGAAATGGCACGTTTGCGGCAGTGATCAGTTCCTTTGATGTGATTAAGTTACGTAGGTGGTTTGTGCCGGTGTGTGCGAGGCTTGTCGGCCATCGTAACGGATTTCATGTGGGAGAACTTGAGTGCTAGGGACTGTCAGGTGTAAGCGGATCCCGGAAGGGTTATGGTGGTATAGGCTACTACTTAAGGATTTGCATGTTGGGTGATTGTGGGAATTCACTCGTGCGTTGTGATGGTACTCTTGAATTGAGTTAAGTAAAAGGTTTCTATATGATGAAGTGTTCACCCTATTGGTGGTTCAGAATTTATGATGGAATTCTTGCGTTACCTCATATTGGCATGTTAGGTGCGGCAAATAGTATGTAACTAGGAGTAAGAATCGAGATTGCGGTTTGGTGTTAATAAGGAAGTCATGAGCTCGGAAGAGCAAGAAAAAGTGATTTGAAAGTTCAGAGTAAGCTGGTGTTATCTTCAGTGTCACCTGAGATTTGATATTCGGTGGAAGAGGCTCTGTACCCTGGTTATGGGTTCTTGATTTGTCTTACAGCGTAGTATGGCTAGTGGTGGATGTGCAGACTTGTTACCTTGTGTGGAAGGTCGTGGAAGCATGACCGCGAAAAGATTTTATAAAGTGTGACATGTAGTCACTTGATAGATTGAAGATTTGGACTGAGTATAAAGAAGTGCAATATTGTTATTAGAGAATCTATGCCTGGAGGGCATTCGGTTCGGTTGATTATGGATTTTGGGGTGGTTGTCCCAGCTATGATGGTTGTTCTTGCATATTATGAGAGAAGGTGGGTTAATGTGGACCCAGGTAAAGCTATTAGCCTAGTTTGGTGCGAGCAAGGTAGCTCGATATTTGTGGATGGATTTAAATATGATTATGGGCTCCGTATGAGCCAGGTGTGTTCATTTCAGTACAGCGCTTTTCATGGAAACGTATTAGAACAGCGGGTGTTGTTCCGTCTTCGTCAAATTCATGTGTTATTATGATTGTGTCGTGTGAGTTGTGAAACGGCTTGATAATTTCCTGTGTGTTGAGGTCCCACGTAGTGGGGATGTTATGTGAGCAGGATAGCTCTTGAGATCCAGAGAGTGTGTGTGTGTGTGTATATATATATATATATATA
>ML408249.1:0-17538 GCA_005239525.1 Nicotiana knightiana | reverse complement strand
CAACCCTAACCATGTAGGAGACTTCTATTTCAACCGGGAAACACTTAAACTCATCAAAACTCGAATTTGGCCGAAACTGGGACACCGGGCGTTTGGGGCCAAACGCCCCCTTAAGGCCAGTGCAGGCCTGGCGTTTGGCCCTAACGTCCGCCTAACGCCTGGGGGTGCCTGGAATTATGGGGAAAACTCCCCCCTAACGCCAGGGGGTGCCCGACTTTAGGGGGCAAACGCCCGACTATCGCCCGGGTGTCTCCTTTTGCGTATTTTCGACGTATTTGCATCCCTTTAGCTCCGTTTCCATCTCCAATTCACCTACACATGAAATAAACTCCATTAAGCACATAACAAGTGTATTTTTATCATTAATGCACCTCAAATATAAGGTATATCACATGTTAAACTATGCAATTTAGTCCCGCATCAGGAACCAAATGGATGTTAGCGATACTGTTTATGCGTGCAAATGTGGTATATGCTCGCAAATAGGGCACGACCGTTGAAAATGTCCTTCGGCTGGTTTGGGTGGCGGTGGTAATCAAGCTTGTGGTGGGTGTTCTTATAATGTGCCCAACTATAAATGAGTTTATGTTGTAATAAGTACATACCATAAATGAATCTAGAAGGTTGTGCTCTTGCGAGAAATGCTCCATCTACCACATGTCGTGATCACATGCCATCAGGTGATTTCAACATGTTGGTTTAGGGCCAACCAACTACGTTGATAAACGATATAGTGTTGCTGCTTACTTAAACACCTATAGTGGGCAGTTGCAGCCAGTGGGTGCTGAGCATTATTGGCTGTCGGAACCATCTAAAATGGTGGGTAACAAGGACTATTTGCGTCGAATACAGGTGTAGAAGAGAACGCGTATACGGAACTAAATGGATGTTAGGGATACCGTTTATGCGCGCAAATGTGGTATATGCTCGCAAACAGGACATGACCGTCGAAAATGTCCTTTGGCTGGTTTGGGTGGCGGTGGTAATCAAGCTCGTGGTGGGTGTTCTTCTAATGTGCCCAACTATGAATGAGTTTATGTTGTACTAAGTAGCTGTTTTGTTTATTTTGCAAGATGTATCAAATAAAATTATGTTTCCATTATTTTTAAATCTTATTGATATTTAACATTTTCCAGTTGAGTAAATTAATGCATTCCTCCCTCCCGTTAATGTAATCAAAAATAGTATGGGATTAAAAAACAAAAAAATATGTGAATATATTTGATAAATATAGTTCAAAAATAGTTGAGTTAAAGGTAGATTTTTTATAAATATGTGAATAAATATAGAGCGGTTAAATACTATGTTATGTGAATATATATAGAGCGGTTAAATACTACGTTATGTGTGTTGTCTTGTCGAACTGAAAAGATGCTCACCTGAGAAAAAGCTATTTTATATCCGACAGAATCTTTAACATGCAAAGCATAGCGCGGTTAAATTCTACGTTATGTGAATATATATAGCACAGTTAAACATATGTTATGTGTGTTGCCTTGCCTATAAATAACAGGCGCATTCTAGTTATTTTCTGCGCTTAACAATAAGCAATAGCAAAACTTTCCATAAAAGCAATTTTTTTTTACGCTTTAACAAATACGCCTTTATGTAACAAGGTGTGAGTTCGGAAAAAAATGCATAATGAATGAATGTTGGGATGATGGTGAAGTTGGAACCTCTACTGGATGTGTGTGAACAAGTTTTATAGGATTCCCGACGAAACTTTTTGCAATTTTGAGGTATGGATTGATGATCCCTGTAATCAGGAACGCTATAAATGATCTTTGCAGTTTCTTCATGATTTGACCTTAAAACAGTGGGAATATGAAAGAGAATATAAACAAGAAATTGCGGAGTTGAAGGAGAAACTAAAAGAGACAGAATTGGAAAAAAATAAGCTGGAAAATAAATTTAAGTGGTTGGAGCAGAGAATAACGAGCGGCAGTGACTAAACAATGACATGTATGTGTTGAGTGTACAACTTTATATTTATGTTTCCCGTATCATGTATTTTCATTAGTTGTATTGAATTTAAATTATGTTAAGTTACTATGTTTGTGTTTGTGTTGTAGTATTAAAATAAAGAAGGAACGGGGAAATAAAAACATAATGCGCATATTATGTAAACATAAAAATTGTTGTTATTATTACATAAAATAATATTTAAATAAAAAAAAAATCAATGTGTCCCACATCCTATGTGCTTCAACGTAGCCGGTGGCCTGTGGCGCATCCCATCCCGCTCGGCTACGCTATCAGGATCATCCTCATCACGTTGCCTCTTTATAGAAGGATGCGCTGCAACATGATCATCAGTGGTGCTGGCAGGATCGGTAAAAGGGGCCGTCGGTCCAGTAGAAACCTACAGAAGAGTAAGTCAGCTCAGTATTGAAAAGTATATATTAAGTTACAACAATTTAGATTGTCTTACCATAGTCTCGTCCGGCTCCTGAATATAATCATTCGTCGCAGCCATGTCAGCATCGCATGAAGGGGCCTTTGTGACGGGTGGGGATGAAGCCTTAATAATAAAATTAATAAAGTAATGGAAAATAAATGAGAAACATAAAAACAAATTAAATTTAATAATATTAAAACCATACTTGCGCCTGTGACGATGAGCCATAACTCAGCAGGCGCCCACTATCCAAATCCCGGGTCAGCCGATCCTCAGCAGCGGTCGATGGGCCTGGGAAGTATGCATCCCAATCCTCTCCGGCAAGGTCCGTGCCCGTGATCAATATTGGACCTGACGGGGTCACCTGCGAAGTCCTTGGAGTGAGATGCATCCCAAGGCTGTATGACGGCATGCTGCTGGGATACTCGTCCGGCTCATGTAGGTCACCCGACAGATCAGCATCAATATAATCAACAGGGGCCTCAATTCCCCCTTGCTGGGGACCACCTCCTTGCCACCCACCATGACCCCGTGCGGCACCCCTGCCTCATGGGTCACCCGCACCTCGAGGGGCAGCCCTGCCTCGTGGGGAACCCCCACCTCGAGGGGCACCCTTGCCTCGTCGGGCACTCCCACCTCGTGCGATACCCCTGCCTCACTGGTACTGATTTGGCACAACATAAGCAGGGTCGTTTCCCAACCGCTGGTCCTCTCGAGCTCGCTGAAGTGTCCGGGCAGCCACCTCTCAAGCTGCCGGCCATAATCGTGCAAAGCGGCCGTTCCCTCTCCGGCAAGCTGCTGCATCTGCAGTCCTATATGGTAGAATATATGTAGTCCAATAGCCTGCACAACGTATAAAATATAAACTACATATATTGCACTAAGTTACAGTTAACAGAAAACATACCAGGGCCTCGTGCCGCCTGGCGTATGGAACGTACCGACCGCCAGCTTGATGAATGGGATTCCCGACAAAAAGTTGGGTAACACGGCACTACCAGGGCATATACAGCTAAATAGTCTTCGTTTGGATCTGGGAAGGAGGAGGCGGAATCAGGCCAGCTCGTTGGTCCCAAGTATGGACCTGCACCTCTAGCCATGCTACATATGCGGTCATCCACCCTGGAATGATCATCCCGCTGATAATGTGTAGCCTCCCATGTAGGCCCCCTCGGTATATACTGCGGACGGCCAAACTGTCAATGTACCCGCTTCGTGGCATGATACTCCATAATATGGAGGAACATCATCGGGACGGAAGTGATCCAAATCAGTCGGCCGGCCGAGCAATAATCGGGCAGGCCACCTATCAAGTCATTGTTGTATGGTGTCCATATGTACTATCAAATAACAACAGAAAATGTGAGTATGTGCAACACATGTGAAGCTATACCAAGTAAGTTTAGGTACACATTTACCTGTGCGCCCTCCAGCATATCCAACACATCCCTGCAAAGAGAGAGATTATGTCGAGCATTGTATTCTCGTACATATCCATGTTGGAGAACCCACCTTCTAGCTAGAGGGAGAAACGAAGGTGGTACATCCGGAGGTAATGGTGGTAGAGATGGCTGCAACTGCAGGAACTGCTCCTAGGCCCAAACCTAACATACAAAGTTGACGTAAAGTTTAAGATAAATTTTGACTAGATAGAATTGGAAGGAATGAACAGAGGTATTTGAATATGTTTTCACCTGTAGAATATGTGGATTTTTTCCGCTTCTACAGGTGAAAGCATATTCAAATACCTCTGTTCATTCCTTCCAATTCTATCTAGTCAAGATTTATCTTAGACTTTACGTCAACTTTGTAAGTTAGGTTTGGACCAGCGAGCGGTTCCTGCAGTGGAAACCACATCTACCACCATTACCTCCGGATGTACCACCTCAGTTTCTCTCTCTAGCTAGGAGGTGGGTTCTCCGGCGTGGATATGTACGAGATTACGATGCTCGACATAATCTCCCCCTTTACAGGGATGTGTTGGATATGCTGGAGGGCGCACAGGTAAATGTATACCTAAACTTACTTGGTATAGCTTCACATGTGTTGCGCATACTCAAGTTTTCTGTTGTTATTTGATAGTTCATCTGCATGCCATACAATGACGAGTTGATAGGTGGCCTCCCGAATTATTGCTCGCCAACTGACTAATTTGGAGCACTTCCGTTCCGATGATGTGCCTCGATATTGTGGAGTATCATGCCACGGAGCGGGTACTTTGACAATTTGGCCGTCCGCAGTATATACCGAGGGGGCCTACACGGGAGGCTACACATTATCAGCAGGATGATCGTTCCAGGGTGGACGACCGCATATGTAGCATGGCTAGAGGCGCAGGTCCATACTTGGGACCAGCGAGCTGACCTGATTCTGCCTCCCCCTTCACAGATCCAAACGGAGACTATTCAGCTCTGTATGCCCTGGTACCTCCGCGTTACCCAACTTTTTATCGGGAATCCCATTCATCAAGCTGGCGGTCGGTACGTTCCATACGCCGGGCGGCATGAGGCCCTGGTATGTTTTCTGTTATTATTAATTATATAACTGTAACTTAGTGCAATATCTGTAGTTTATATTTTATATGTTGTGCAGGCTATTGGACTACATATAGTCTACCAGATAGGACTGCAGATGCAACAGCATGCCGGCGAGGGAGCGGCCGCTTTGCACGATTATGGCTGGCAACTTGCAGAGATGGCTGCCTGGACACTACAGCGAGCTCGAGAGGAACAGCGCGTGGGACACGACCCTACTTATGTGGTGCCAGATCAGTACCAACGAGGAAGGGGTGTCGCATGAGGTGGGGGTTCCCCACGAGGCAGGGGTGCCGCATAACCTCACGCGATTTGAGTGACATCACAGCCTCACGCGTCATTATTATGCATCTTCCCGATGCGCCCATCGCTTCCCTTTCCCTTCTTTTTTTGATTCTCATGCACATGACGGTTGATTTTCTCGGTTTGAGTATCTGTTCTCTATAAATAAGGGTGGGGAGCCCTTTGAGTGATTTTTTCCATTTTCCAGCTTCTGAACCTGCACCCTTTTCTTTTTTCTTCTGCTTCTTCTTGTGTGCTTTCTCCAGTTTCTTCCATCTTCGTGTTCTTGCTCTCCTTCCGGGTTTGAGTGATTCTTGATTCTTGCTACTTTCACCTCTTTCAAATTCTTGTTTTTCTGCATTTTGCGAACAACCAAAAATGGTTAATGCACCTCCTGTTTCTGGTGAGGCTCCTGAACCCACCCCCTTAGCAGTGAGAATTCCCCGTCATGATAAGGATGTTGTTGTTGTTGTTGAGGACGAGAGCTTTCCCACCGTGGAGCAAATTATTCCTCGTAATGATAGATCCAGGTCAGACTTCTCGAAGTCAACTGTAGATGAACCTGAACCTGTGCAGTCCGAAATGGACACAGCCGCCTTGGCCAAACTTAGGGCCAAATACAACATCCCAGCCCATATTAAATTGGTCCCGACTGGCAGTGACGTAATCCATATCCACCTCCCTGGGTATTGCGCCTTCTACGCGTACCCATTCTGAGTGGGCTATTATCTTCCTCTTCCCCCCGCTGGCAGAGGAATTCTGTGATATTAAAATATCTACCCAACCCAACTCTCTCCATACATTTACAAGATTTTCCTGATGTTGATAAAGTACGCGGAGCTGGCCAACCACGGGATTTCCATTCGCCACCTGTTACATCTCTTCGTGCCGAGTTTCCTTATAGGCACTATGTTGCATCTTCGCCATCGTGGGAGCAAGATATTGGTCGTGAAGATGGATGATAGGGCCAATCATCGTTTTTGGTTCCACTTCTTCTATTTTAAGACCGAGCACGTGGTGGAGAACCCCAGGGAATCCCCTGAGATGTAGAACTTCGTCCATAAATGTCTCTGTTAGCTTATTGCTCATTTGCTTTATCTTGTCGATGACCTAACCACTCCACTTCTTCTTTCGTGCAGCCAAGAAATAGGCTCCTACATTGGTCGTAGACATTCGGGACTGGGTGATCCAAATGTTACCCCACACGGTAGGGGATCCGGAAATGGTAGTTGTTCCACAAGAAGTTCGTCCATAAACCTTTTGCGACCGGTAAGTCATTCATTTAGACCTTCTGTTGCTTCGACATTCATGTCATTTTATTTCTCTATACTTTCCTTAGTTTAACTTCTATTTGTTGTTAGGTCAGAGGGCTTCGAGAAGAGTGAAGGCTCCTACCCCCGCTTTCCGTCAATCAGGTGCTTCGGCCGGGTCTCTCCTTGTTGCGATTGCAGGCGAATCCATTCAATCTGCTTCTTCTTCTCAGACCTCAGCGTTGCGTAGGCCTAGAAGACGGGCGGTAGGCCCTTCGCTGGAGACTCCGAATTCTCCTATATTGCACTTAGTGGACGAGTTGTCGCCGAGCGAGGAGGAAGCATTTCCGTTGAAAAGGCGTAGAGTAGAAGTTGGTAGCGAGACAGTAGGAACCGAAGAGTCAAAATGGGGTGATCTCCAGCTGGCCACGGCTGCATCGAGGGCAGCGTGGATTTGAACATCGAGACTTTTCCCCCTTCAGAAGATGTAGAAATTGCTCCCTTGCCCGAGGTTGTCGTGGAAGAAGGAGGACGATCATAGGCAGTGGAGGTCGTTCCGAGGAGTGATCCGTCACTGTCAGGGAAAGCCGACATTCCTTCCTCTATCGAGGAGAGAGGGAAAGGTGTAGTCGTAGATGGCTACAAGTCCGGTTCCGACATCGACCCCGAGGAGGTTCGGATGTTTAATAAGGGGCTCACTCGGGTAGAAGTAAGGACAGAGGGGACTACTCGCAACATAGTCATTCCCCTCGACCGTGACTTATTGAAGAATACGGAGAGCGTGATCCCTTCTTTGGGTTCCCTCTGCTCCAGCGCCGAGGATAGGACCTTACAGACGTTCGATGATGCCGCTCCGTCGTAGGGAATATCCGGAATGGCTTTGCGGGTATGTTTTTGGTTTTTCGAGTTCTCGTACCTTAAGTTCTATTTCTTTTCTTCTTGTTGTTCATTTTTACTGACTTCTTTCTTCTGCCTTTTCCCTGTTTATCAGAACCTTTTTTTGGAGATTGAGTGTGCCGCCGAGAAGAGAGGAGGAGGGCTATTTTCAAGAGGACGGACTTGAAGTATCGTGAATATCGTGCCAAGCATTATGCCTCCAATTAAGCGTGGATGGTAACTTCCAGTATCTCAGGGACGAGCTAAAGAAGAAGGGCGATAAGCTCGTGAGGGTCATTGGAAAAAGCAACGAGCTCGAGGGAGCGCTTAGAGTCAAAGAGAACAAACTTGAGGTGAGCAGGGGGGTCGCGGCTGAGTGTGCCGATCTTCAGGCTCATGTGGTATCCTTGTGGGCTAAACTTGAGTAGAGTTCGACCAGGCAATGAATTGATTGAAAAGACGATAGATTTGGGGAAGGCCGAGGAATCTAGGATGGCGGCTTTGGCAAGGGTGGCGGCATCGGAGGAGGTCATCCGCATCTTTAGGTTTGAACGGGCGAGTGAAGCGGAGGTGGCCGTACTCAGGGAGGCAAGGCTTGATGATCGTATTGGCGGGCTTGAGGGACGGGTTTCAAACTTAAATGATCAGTTCACCGCTCTTGAGACCGAAAGGGCGCGGCTATTGGCTTGATCGTCTTCCTCTCACACTTCCGCTTATCCTGACATTGCGCGAGATTCGTACGAGAAGTGGATCCATGCCAAGGCCTAGTTAGACATATTTAGGGGCTTGATGGAGGCAAGGAGAATTGCTGAGGTTGAGTTCGAGGGTGCTCGTGCTAAGGAGCGCACAACTTGAGTCGCCTGTGGTTATGATCCCTCCACGCCACGGGCGCACAATGATGAAGATGAGCTGGGCGGAATTGAGAAAGGTGCTTGGTATGATGATGCGTACTTGACCGGTGAGGATGATGGCGAGGATGATGCCGCTGAGTGATGCTTCTTGTAATCTTTTGTTTTTACTTTTGTGGGCGTATGTTCGGCCTTTTTAAGATACCTTTTTGCCTTGGAATTATACTTTTGCTGTTTATTTTTGAGTTTTCTATTTTTTGCTTGAATGTTTTCCTCGATTGATTGACTTTATTAAAAGAATTTTATTGGTAGGCATTAGCTCGAATGTGACCGAGGTTAACTGTGAATGAAATTCGATCTAGGTCGAATGAATTCGAGTGAGGTCAATTGTGAGTTGATTTGAGCAAAATCGAATGTTACTCTTAATTAATTCGAACGAGGTAGAATGTGAGTTGATTCGAGCGAGCTCGAATGTTGCTCTTAATTAATTCGAATGAGGGCGAATGTGATTTGATTCGAGCAAGGTTGAATGTTGCTCTTAATTAATTCGAACGAGGTCGAATATGAGTTGATTCGAGCGAGGTCGAATGTTACTCTTAATTAACTCGAACGAGGTCGAAGGTGAGTTGATTCGAGCGAGGTCGAATATTTTTTAATTAATTCGAACGAGGTCAAATGTGAGTTGATTTGAGCAAGGTCGAATGTTACTCTTAATTAACTTGAACGAGGTCGAATGTAAGTTTCTTAAGTGGTGCAGTGTTAAACTCTGTGGAGACATGGGAGAAAATTATGTGCTTGTATGCTTTACTTACATATATACATTGGAGAAGTTTTACATGTTTTCCGGGCTGGTATTCCAGTCCCAATCTATCTAGTCTCTTTATTGGTCGACCTGGAGAAGTATTCGTGGGGTCGAGCAATGAACTAGCTAACTTGTGATCTCACCTGCTCGTGATTAACTTTGAAATGTCCTCCTTGTCGCCTCGTTAAAAACCTCCCCGAGAAAACCCAATTGGGACAAAACTCAGGTGACGAAAAAGAGTACGACTCGGAGAACATCTTTCCTTAGAAGTTGAAGTACTTGAGGTGGGCGATGTTCTAATTAATTGGTAGTAGTTTTCCTTCAATCGCTTCCAGTTGGAACGACCCTTTGCTTGTCGCCGCCGTAATTTTGTATGGGCCATTCCAATTAGTCCCTAGATTTTCTTCCCACAGATCCTTGCTTGCCTATGTTTTGACTTTGAGTACTTAGTCCCCGACTTTGAGCGGTCTGACCTTGGATTTTTTGTTATAGTATCGCTCTGCCTGTTGTTTCTGGGCGCCATCCTTATGTAATCCATGTCTTTTCGTTCTTCGGCCTCATTGAGGTCTTGCCTCCTGCTTTCTTTATTTCTCGGCCCGCTCTCCTATGAGTACCTTAGACTTGGTTCTCCGACCTCGACTTGTATTATTGCATTAGTCCCATAGACAAGTGAGTACGTTGTTTCTCCTGTGCTTGTTTTTGGCGTTGTGCGGTATGCCCATAACACTTCCGGCAGCAACTCTAGCCACAGTCCCTTGACGTTCTCGAGTTTCTTCTTCATGATGTTCAATATTGACTTGTTGGATGACTCCACTTGTCCATTTCCCGCGGTATGATATGGCGTGGAGAGTATTCTTTTGATATGCCATTTCTCAAAGAACTCAACGATCTTTTTTCCAGTGAATTGAGGCCCGTTGTCAAAACTTATTTCTTTGGGGAGGCCGAAACGGCACACAATATTCCTCTATATGAAGGCGATCACTTCTTGCTCGCGTATTTGGGAGAATGCACCTGCTTCCACCGACTTAGAAAAATAGTCAGTTAAAACTTAAAGAAATCGTACATTACCTCGTCCTGCTGGGAAGGGGCCGACGATGTTCATTCCCAATTTGATGAAAGGACAAGGTGAGGTGACTGAGTGGAGGTGTTGACCGCGTAGTGGATCATGGGGGAGTATCTTCGGCATTGTTCGCATTTTCTTTACGAAGTCGGTGGCCTCTTTTTTCATTGTGGGCTAGTAGTAAACTGCTCGTATGAAGCATCTAACTAGGGCTCGATTGCCGGTGTGAGCTACGCAGTGACCTTCGTGAACTTATTCTAGAACGCGTCATGTTTGGTTTGGGCCTAAGAATTTCTCTAGGGGACCGCCATACGTTCTTTTGTACAGGTCGTTGTTGATGACGTTGTACTTGGCCGCCTGCATTCGAAGCTTTTTGGATTATTTTTTATCGCTTGGAAGCACTCGTCCTGCAAATATGTGACAATACGATTGCGCCAGTCCCAAGTTAGGTTTATAGTTCTTACCTTGATTTGATCAATCGACGAGTGGAGGAGAGTGACCACGTTCCTTTCTCCGGTTATGCTTTTAGTGGCTTATGCTAGTTTGGAAAGGCTATCTGCTTCAATATTCTGTGCTCGAGGGATTTGGTCTAGCTGGCATTCGTCGAACTTGGTTTACAGCTAACAGATCTCGGCTTGTTATTTTTGTAGTCTTTGTTCCTTGATTTGGAAAGTCCTTGTGACTTGATTGACGACGAGCTCAGAGTCGCATCGTAGGATAACTCGCTTCGCTCCGTACTTGAGTGCTAACTTTAGTCCTGCAATCACGGCCTCATACTCGGACTCAGTGTTAGTCATATTAGGGTATCTTATGGATTGGCGAATTACTTTTCCTATTGGGACCTCGAGCACGAGTCCTAGTCCGGATCCGCATGCGTTAGAGGGGTCATCAGTATACAAAACACTTAGGTCGTGTATTTTGGGGGAAGTACGGGCGGCTTCCTTTTCGACTTCGGGCATTATTTTTGTGCTGAAGTCGGCGAAGAAGTCGGCAAGCACTTGAGACTTTATCTCCGTTCGCGGTTAATAGGTTATATCATGCTCGCTCAATTCTATGGCCCATTTGGCCAATCTGCCCGACAACTCGGGTTTGTGAAGAATACTCCTTAGGGGAAAGTTCGTGACCACCCAGATGGGGTGACACTGAAAATAGGGTTTAAGCTTTCGTGAAGCTACGACCAAAACTAGGGTTAGATTCTTGAGGTGTGGATACCTCGTTTCGGCGTCAACCAAAGTTTTGCTAATATAGTAGATGGGAGATTGCGTACCTTTGTCTTCTTGGACCAAGGTCACACTCACTGCCACATCAGACACGGCTAGGTAAATGAGGAGACGTTCCCCAGGTTCCGCCTTAGCAAATAGTAGGGATGAACATAGGTATGCCTTTAGTTCCTTCAAGGCATCGACGCACTCAGAGTTCCATTGGAGTCCATTATCTTTATTGAATACGCCAAAAAATTTATGGCACCTATCAGAGAACTGTGAGATGAATCTCGATAGGGTGGCTATACGGCTGGTCAATTTTTGTACCTGCTTTTTATTGGTTAAGTTCTCTGGTATTCCTTATATATCTTTGATTTGGTCAGGGTTGACCTCAATGCCTCGTTGTGATACTAAGAAGCCGAGGAACTTTCCCGAGGTTACGCCGAAGACGCACTTTTCAGGTTTCAATTTCATACCATATCGTCTGAGTATGTCGAATGCCTCTTTCAAGTGGTCGATGTGATCTTCTTTCCTTTTTGACTTGACCAACTCGTCGATGTAGACTTCCATGGTTTTTCCGAGCTGGTCTTTGAACATTTTTGTCACCAACCTCTGATACGTCGCCCCTGCATTTTTCAATCCAAATGGCATCACCGTGTAGAAATACGTGCCCTGGTGGGTGATGAAATTGGTCTTTTCCTGGTCCTCCTCCTCCATGAGGATCTGCTTGTAGCCCGAGTAAGTGTCTAAGAATCTTAGTAGCTCGTTCCCGGCTGTCGGGTCAATGAGCTGGTCAATATGGGGTAGTGGGGATGAATCTTTCGGGCATGCTTTGTTCAGACCCGTGAAGTCCACGCACATCCGCCATTTACTGTTCTTCTTTTTTACCATGACCACATTGGCGACCCATTGGGGATATTTTGATTATCTGATAGAGCTGTTTTCCAACAATTTTTCGACCTCATAGGGGACAACGTCATTTATTGCGGAATTGAATTTCCGCCGAACTTGCCGTACTAGGGGGTAAAATGGGTCGACATTCAATTTTTGTGTCGCTATCTCTTTCGGGATGCCTGGAATATCTGTATGGGAAAAAACAAAAAAGTCTGCATTGTCAGCTAAAAATTGGTGGAATTTACCTTGTTCTTGAAGCTTGTGGCCAATATAGGCCTTTTTGATGTGGTCGTATTTGTTGAATTTTACGGGGTCGAGATCCTCAACGGTTGATCCTGTGGCCTGTGTGATTTCGGGGTCCCTGATGACATCTTTCCATTCGTCACCAACAGACCTCAATCCTGTTAATTGCTATGCCTCCTCGGCTTTGCCCTTCAATTCTGGGTGTGTGTGCAGTCTTGGGCGATGAGGTAGCATTGTCGGGCAGTGCGTTGCTCACCTCGGATGCTGAATACTCCCCATGGGGTGGGAAATTTGATGACTTGATATAAGCTGGAAGGGATTTCTTTCATGGAGTGTATCCAAGGTCAGCCTATGATGGTGTTGTATGTCTTATCTTGATCCATGATGTGGAACGTGGTCTCCAAAGTGACACCACCGACCAGGACGGGTAGATTGATTTCTCCAGACGTCCGCTCAACTGCATTGTTAAAACCCGTCAGGATTATGCAGCGTGGCACTATCCTATCTTGAGCATGACTATAAGAGAGGTAAATTGACAACACTCTGTTCTTGAAAGAAAAAGGTAAGATCTCTTAGTAGTTCAGATATATGTAGATGACATAATCTTTCAAGCAACTACTGATAAGCTAAGTAAAGAATTTTCTAAACTAATGGGGAGTGAATTTGAAATGAGCATGATGAGTGAGCTTAATTTCTTTTTAGGCTTACAAATTAAACAAAATTCAAATGGAACTATGATCCATCAGCAGAAGTATGTAAAAGGGTTGCTTAAAAGGTTTAAAATGGAATATTCCAAAGAAATCGACACTCCTATTGCAACTGCCACAAAGTTGGATATAGATGAACCTGGTTCATCTGTTGATTAGAAGTTGTATAGGGGAATGATTGGTTCATTATTGTATCTCACTACTAGTAGACCTGACATTATTTTCAGTGTAGGCCTTTGTGCAAGATTTCAGGCAAATCCAAAGGAATCCCAGTAGACTGCTATCAAAAGAATCTTGAGATACCTAAAAGGCACCACTGATCTTTGTCTTTGGTACCCAAAAGGTAGTAATTTTAATCTTGCGGGATATGCTGATGCTGACTATGCAGTTTTTCTTGTGTATAGAAAGAGCACCTCAGGTATGGCATATTTTCTCGGCTCATGTCTTGTGTCTTGGGCCGCCAAAAAGAAAAATTTTGTGGTCCTATCTACTGCTGAAGCTGAGTATGTTGTTGCAGCCTCATGTTGTGCTCAATTATTATGGATTAAACAATAATTGATGGACTTTGGAGTCGATGTTGGTTGTGTCCCTATCTTTTGTTATAACACTAGTGCAATTAGTATGACTAAGAACCATGTTCATCACAAGAGAACTAAGCACATAGATGTTAGACATCACTTTTTAAGGGACAATTATGAGAAGGGATTGATAACTATAGAGTTTTGTGCTACTGATAAGCAGATTGCTGACATCTTTACAAAAGCACTGAGTAGAGAGCATTTAGAAAGGAACAAGTTAGAATTAGGGATGATTAAGATCACCTAATTGAACTAGTTCAGAATGTACATGGAAAAAAAATTAAAAATTTTTGGTTAGAAAATATTGAATTTGTGTAAATAACTAGATTAATATTTGCTCAGTCTCATACTGTAAATAGTATACTCCTGTGCTATGTGTTAATATGACTCACTGGTCTCTAATGAAATTTTCTCTATTTTGGCAAATTGAGACATGATCAAGAGGATTCTTAGTGAAGAACTTGGTTCATCAGTGCTGGTTCATCTGAAAAATGAGGTATGTGTTCTACACTCTGCACAATTTGAAATACTAATAATTAAATCATGAGCAGAATTTTACCCAAGTCCAAATTCTTCCAAAGCCCATCCAACTAAAATTTGAACCAGTTCTGTATCCACAAAAGAATCCTCACCGAATTAAAACACCTAGATTCTAGGAAAGCTGTAGCCGTCATTTGGAACTGAAAATTGCAGGATGATTAGACCTCTAATTGACCACAAAAATCTGCCATTGTGTATTAATTACACATCTCCTTTAAATCCCTCATCATCATCATCTTTGCAAATGCCTCACTATTTCTGCAAACCGTCGAAACTCTCTTTTTTCTCTTAACCTTCGAATTCCATTCAAGCCCTACTCTTCATCACAAAACCATACTCGAAATGTCAAACCCCTAGAATAATCCTGGTACTCCCCCTCCCCNTATCTTTGAAAATTCCTCATTACTTCTGATAACCGTCAAAACCCTTCCTTCTCTCTTAGCTTTCGATTTCAATTCCAGTTTCTTCTTCTTCATCACAAAACCATAACCAAAATGTCTAACCCCTAGAATAATCCTGGTACTCCTCCACCCCCTACCCCTTCCTCTTCTTCCACCACCCCTCAACCCAGCCCTACCCCCCAACCTAGGAGAAGGAGAGTAAAAATGCTTGCTCGAAAAACTGTGGCTAACGGTGCGCTCTTAAGAAAATTAAATTCCCAATTTCAAGCAAGCCAAACCCAAGATTCCCAAAATTCTGATGACTCCTTCAAATCGGCGACTGAGGGGGAAGAAACCGGGTCTTCTGATTCTGTACAGGTAATATATTTCCCATACCATTCTTCTGGGGTCATCTCTGAGGTCGCTGAAAATCTAGAAAATAGTTTCAAAATGCCTGATACAAGAAGGAGAGGTGGTACAAATAAAAAGAAAAATAAAAGGAGAGTGAGGGAGTACAAAGTGATGAGAGGGTAAAAAGGAAAGAAGTGGTTGATTCTTCACCCACCTCTAAATGTGTTAGAATGGCTATTTGTGGTGCTGAGCTAGAAAAGGTATAATAAAGTAGCATGAACACAGGGGGAAGTGGATCAGGAGAAGCCACTGAAGGGATAGTGAATCTTGGAAAGCAAACAGATGAACCTGGTTCATCTGTTTGAGGAAACACTAGTGGATCTCTTGAAAAAGATAGGTGACAGTTACAAACCTAAGAATAAAGAACTCCTAAAGCTACAACCCCTGGTACAACAAGAGCCAACAAGCAAAGGAAAGGTGCTCATTCTGAGATTTTTTATATTCTTCTTCCAAGAGGAAGAACTACAAGGAGCAAGTTTAAGCAAAGTGAGGACGAGTTGCAGATAGCTTTAGAGGAGAGTAAGAAGAAGAAGAAAAGAGTGAAAAAAAGTAAAGAAAAAGTGGTTGAGTCTGTTGAAGTGGATGAGATGGACCTGGTCCATCAAAGTGAAAAAGTGACAGTTAAGGTAGAGATTCAAACCCCTAAGCCCAAGAAAGCCAAGACTTCCTCTAAGAAGTCTTCATCTGTTTCTAAGTCTGCTGAACCCTCTATCTTGGCTAAACGAACTAGGTCTGCAGTGAAAGACAAGAAAGTGAAAATTACTGACGAAGAATATTGGAGTGGTGAAGAGGAGGATAAGTCTGATGGTGAGAAGGACAAGCTGGCCAAGTTTGGCAAATGAACAATTCTGAAGGGGAGACTATTGAAGAACTTGGAGGAACAAGTGATGATCCTGCTGCTGGAGAAACTTGAGTTACAGGGGTGGAAGGACATGGTCCTTCAGCTAGATGGAAGACTGGCAAGGAATGAGATTGTGGAATTCATGTCCAATTCCGAGTTAGAGGATAGCAGAGTCACCATCTTGGTGAAAGGGGTTCAAATTTCCTTTGATGCTAAGGAGCTAGGTGAAATCCTTAGTATACCTTTTAAGGTTATGATTAAGGGTGGCTAACGGGCCGGGCCAAACGGGCCAAGTGGACCGGGCTAAGCGGGTCCGGGCTATGCGGGCCTGGGTTATGCAGGCCGGGGCTAAACGGTCCCGGGCCAAACGGGCTATATGTGTGGAACCGGTCCCTTACGAGCCTAAGCCCACATTGGCCCGGGCTAAGAGGGCCGGGCCCGCGGTCCAAACGTGCCTAAACGGGTCGGGGCTATTTTTTAAATTTTTTTTTATGTAAGGCAATTTCTTATAAATCTTTTATAAGTGTATTATATAAGTGTTATTCTAGAGTTACAAAATTTTTGTTATGTAATTATATTATATTATCTAAGACAATTTATTGTAAATTATATTATATAACTATTAGATATGTATTGTAATTCAAGTGTAAACACAAATATTCAAGGAAATGCCTTATAAATTTTATTAATAACAACATTTAAAAAAATGATAATATCTTTCTTAGTCTTCCTCCCCTCAATGGAATGAGCACAGCTAAGGTACTAATACCACCATTAAAAGGGAAAAAAATTAATCAAGATGTGCCAAAATATAAGTTACATATTAATCTACATAGTATCCCTAACAAATTTCATAAATCCTTCAAGGTTGGGAGGAACTTCCGTTGGTGGTGGCGGAAAAGAAGCTTGTTCATCACCACTTCCGGGCGAAGCATTAGAAACATCCTCCGCAAGTTCCTCTAGCATTTCTTCATAAGCTTCGTCTATATCCAGTTGTGATTCAGCAAGTCCAAAATTTCTTCTTTCCGAACGGATCCAATCTCTGAAGAGTACTGATTTTTCCAAGCTCTCCCTCATAGACGCTCTATGATCACCGATTTGAAGTCTCGCTTGACTGAAAGCGCTCTCCGATGCCACTGTTGAAGCTTGAATACTTAAAATATCTCGAGCCATCCTTGAAAGAACCGGAAAGTGTTTTTCTTTGTCCTTCCACCACTCCAAAACATTGAAGGTGCCGTCTGGATTCTCTGATTCAAGTCCCTGCGACAAATAAACTTGAAGCTCATTTAGTTGTGAACTATCACCAATATTATCACCTTGAGAAACCCTAAACCANATTTGGTCTAGCATGATCTAATGCTACTTGATAAGCATTATAAATTGTTTGAGCATTTATTTTAATTGACTCTTTTTCATCTTTAAGTGTACCATATTCCTCAACTGAAAGAGGTAAAGCATTATAAATTTGACTATACCAATAGTGAGGACCTCCTAATTTCATGGTAGGGTTTAACATGGCTGCAATACCATAAATAGGGGGGATATGGAAAAAATATTTTTAAACTTCATTTTCATATCATAAATGGCATTTTGGTAAACTACCCCACCCTCTGAAAATTGAGTAAATAGTTTTGCAAGTGCTGAAATATAAACTAAACAGTTAGAAATAGTAGTATAATATTGCCCAGATAA
>ML408247.1:0-61819 GCA_005239525.1 Nicotiana knightiana | reverse complement strand
ACCACTCACAGCTAAAGGATTGTTACAGAAACCGAGTCGAGGGCCCACAACGACCTTAGTCGTGCTTTGAGTAACAAAAATGGTCCCGAAGAACCACCCGATGATTATCGGCCAACACAAGAGTCTCAAGATCATCACTATCACCATCCTCAACACAACGGTTTGTCTTTGACCATGGGATCAAAGGAAACTGTGTTAGGCCCAAGTGAAGCTTTGCTTGAGGCATCGTTATTGAAAAACAAAACAACAATAAAAGGAAAAACAGACTCAAACCCTTAAGAAGGTTTTCACACCGTCCATCCTTGGGAAGAGCCACCCGGTTCACACAAGTTCCACCTTGGAAAGAACCGTGGTGTTAAGAAAACCAAAGGCTTATTGCTCACAAGAAAACCAAACAAAAAGCTCTGAAAGAAAAGTAAGAAGCTATAAAATAGAAAAGAAATGCGTAAAATAAAGTAAAGTGTGTGGGATGGAATGAATATGTACAATAAGGGAATTAGATGAATCTACATAAGGGATGAATATTTACAATGGATAGTTATCTTATACATATTAAAAAAGGAAATAACGTGAAGAAAAATAAATAAAAAGTTGTTTTCATTATACAATCCGATGTAGCCACCATAAAAAGCCTGTAGGACCACTCCCCCAACTAAATGAAAGCATTGTCCTCAATTCTATAAAGTAAAAATAGTGTGCAGAATATGGGAGAGAGAGAGAGAGAGAGTAAAGAAAACTCCCTATTGGCCCCCGACTTGCTGTGGTCCCTGATGCTCTGTGTGAGATGGGGTACAAACTGCCTGAGATGAGGAAGGAACTGCCCGAGATGGGGAACCTGTAGGAGCTGGATCTGGTATAGCCTGTGATGGAGCTCCGGTGGGCTGGGCCTCCTGGCTCTGAGCCTGAGTGTGCTCTGTGGGGGGGTCTGCCAGTACAAGCCTGATGTTCTGGGCACGGGGCATGACCTTCCTCTTCTTCAGTGGCCTCACCGGCTCCTCCTCCTGCACTGACTGAGGCAATGGCTGCTGCTCTGGTTGGGGCTCTGTGGGGTCTGCTAGTAGCATCTCCAAAGGAATCTGATCTCCTGATAGCTTGTCGACCTCCTTTCTCAGCTTCGCCACCTCCTCCTTTGACGCCCTGGTTTTCCTCAGCATCTTTGTTTCTTTGGACAGCTTTGCCAATGCACTCTCATGTGCACCCACTGCGTCCAGGATTTTCTTCTGATTCTCCAAAATTTCTTTCAGAGTGTTCTCAATGGACTGCGGGACCTGTGGTGGGAGAGGAGTAACTGGGGCTGCCACGACTGTAGAAATTGCAGTCAACTTTGTAGTAGTTGAATGCATCCAATTGGTGAGGCTAGTGAGAGTCATATTCATCCGTTGAGCAGTCATGGGATAGGCTCTGGTGGAGGGGATGTCTGTAGCTATAGAGGAAGATGGGCCTGGAGCCTCCTCTAGAATGGCAGGCTGGGGCAGTGAGGGTTCCGCCACCACCACTGGCTCTACAGACTGGCTAGTGGAGGCAACCGAATTTCCCTTTGACTTCTCACTTACAAAATGATCCTTCCACACATCCGGGTTCCTAGTGCGCTCTACCCCTTTAACCACCTGCGCATCCCCTTTGCTGTCACTTGAATTCTCCCCAGATAAGGAAGCTGTAGGGGAAGTAGAATATGAGTGTTCACTGTAGGCGGATTTGGCTGGAGACACTGCTCGTGCTGGGGTCGGGAGAGATGAGACCGGGTCAATTGGGGATAACTGTGATGAGGCCTACTCTGACGGAGCATATTCACTTCCTGATGGTGAAGGAGGAGAGTCTGTAACCCGACTGGGCCGTCGTGATGACTGAGGCAATGTAACTTTTGAAGGTTGCCTTGGTGCCCCCGGGCCTCTCCCCCTTTGGGTTTCTCCTCTACCCGTGTTTTTGCGACCTCATCCACGAGATAGTACCATTGCCTGCAAAGTACACATAAGTGAACATGGTTAGTTTCCTGAACATTGATGTGCAGACACTTGAGTAGTCACTGAAGTTTAAGCATATTGGAATGAGGCAAGACACACTGGACAGACTTCGCGGACCGCAAAAAGTCGACCGCGGCCGTGAAAGTCTAATTATGCTTTGAGCAGGACACACTGGACTGACTTCACGGACCGCGAAAATTCGGTTGCAGTCGCGGCCGCGAAAGTCTAATTATGCTTTGAGAAGGACACACTGGACTGACTTCGCGGACCGCAAAAATTCGATTGCGGCCGCGAAGTTCTAATCAAACTTAAGCAAAATGAAGCACCGCGGTCCGCGAAAAATGGACCGCTGACCGCAAAAATGGCTATTTACCTAGGGTTCCCATAATTTGCAATTTCTACACTAAAGTGTTCATTGAATGAAGTCCTATATAAGTAATCAGTGCAATTGCATTCCAAAGGACTATTTTGAACCTATTTGGGCTAACCCTAACATTTACAAGCCTAGAAAGTGAAAATAATAATGATAAAGAAATTGAAAACTAAAGAAAATAAAGAAATTAAGAAGTTAATGAAGCATAATACACTTAATAGAGGTTGGGATGAAAGTATGGAAGCAAGCAATGAGTTTCAGAGGATGCAAAAGTGAGACACGATTGAAAGTGGCTTAGGCTAGCTACAGTGGGAAAAGTGTGAAATGTAACCCTCAAGTCCTATTTATAGGAAGATCTGGGAACCACCCCACTTACCTACCGCGGACCGTGAAAATTCGACCGCGGTCCGCGGTCATTCAATGGTATAAGGCTCACAAGGCAGAAGGGATTCGCGGACCGCGAAAAATCGACCGCGGCCGCAAAGTCCATTTCCAGAGCACTGTGTTTGCATCATATTGACTTTGCGGACCGCAAAAATTCGACCACAGCCGCGAAGTCAATTTCCAGTGAGCTTTTGTTTCTATACTCAGCCAAATTCCTGTGTCAAAATCATCCTACACATCCAAAAACCAGTTAGTGTAAAAGTGAAACCTAATTTACCAAGAAAAACAAAGAAAATGAAAGTAAAGACACATGGGTTTCCTCCCAAGAAGCGCCTGATTTAACGTCGCGGCACGACACATTTTACCGGGATCATTAGAGATGAAGAAGTGTCACCACGTTGTTGTCATCAACTTTCCCAAGATAGTGTTTTACCCCGTGACCATTCACTCTGAATACTTCACCACTTTTGTTCTTGAGGTCAAGAGCCCCAAATGGAGTAACAAATACCACTTCAAAAGGGCCACTCCACTTAGACTTTAGCTTCCCGGGAAATAACCTCAACCGAGAATTGAAAAATAAGACCAAGTCACCAACTTTGAACTCTTTTCCTCGAGAATATTTTCCTTGTAGGTACTTCATTTTTTCCTTATACAAGGACGAATTGGAGTACGCATGGAATCTAAANTCATGTAGGTACTTCATTTTGTCCTTATACAAGGACGAACTGGAGTACGCATGGAATCTAAACTCATCCAATTCATTCAATTGCTCCACTCTAAGATTTGCAGCTACATCCCACTCCAAGTTCAACTTTTTCAAGGCCCACATAGCCTTGTGCTCCAATTCCACCGGAAAGTGGCATGCTTTTCCAAAGACCAAGCGATATGGGGACATCCCAATTGGGGTCTTGTAGGCGGTCCGGTAAGCCCAATAGCATCATCTAATTTCTTAGCCCAGTCAGTCCTATTGGCATTGACTGTTTTGGATACTATGCTANAGAGCATCATCTAATTTCTTAGCCCAGTCAGTCCTATTGGCATTGACCGTTTTGGATAATATGCTCTTTATCTCCCTGTTAGACACTTCAACTTGGCCACTAGCCTGAGGGTGGTACGGGGTAGTGACTTTATGTTGACCCCATACTTAGAAAGCAAGGATTCAAAGGCTTTGTTGCAAAGATGTGACCCCCCGTCACTGATGATGGCTCGTGGAGTGCCAAACCTAGTAAAGATATTCTTCTTGAGAAAGGCTATCACACTCCGAGCCTCATTGTTTGGTAAGGCTATGGCCTCCACCCATTTTGACACATAATCAACCGCGACCAAGATGTACGTGTTCCCACATGAACTCACGAATGGCCCCATGAAGTCAATGCCCCAAACATCAAAGATATCTACCTCGAGAATTGAGTTTAAAGGCATCTCATCCTTTTTGGAAATTCCCCTGGCTCTTTGGAATTCATCACACCTATTCACTAGGGTACTAGCATCCTTATACAAAGTGGGCCAAAATAACCCACAACTAAGCACTTTAGAATCAGTTCTCACCTCTCCGTGATGACCACCATACGGCGAGGAGTGGCAAGACTCAAGGATGGCTAGTTGCTCTTCCTTCGGTACGCATCGCTGGATTACCTCATCGGTGCAAATATTGAATAAATAAGGCTCATCCCAATAGAAATCCAAGCTATGCCTTCGAAGCTTCTTCCTTTGGTTAGAAGAGAGCTCACAAGGGAACCATGGCATTTCTCTCATGGACATTGAACGAAGTTGCTCATCCGGGAAACTATCATTGATCTCAAGTCCGTCACAAGGACGTCCTTGCTCTTCCAACCGGGACAAATGATCGGCAACTTAATTTTCACTCCCTCTTTGGTCCACTATCTCTAGATCAAACTCTTGTAACAACAAAACCCATCTCATAAGTCTTGCCTTGGAATCCTTTTTGGTCATGAGGTACCGGAGTGCTGCATGGTCAGTGTGAACCATGACTTTGGCACCCATTAAATAAGCTCGAAATTTTTCCATGGCAAAGACTATAGCTAGAAGCTCCTTCTCCATCACTGTGTAGTTCATTTGAGCAGAATTCATTGTCCNCAAATGGGGCACTCCAATCCGGTACCGTGATGATGGGAGTGGTAGTGAGCTTGTGTTTTAAGAGTTCAAAAGCTTGCATACACTGCTCATCAAAATTGAAACCGGCATGGCCGAGAAAGCTCCGAACTCCTCTCACTGAAATAGGTGGTGGCAGTTTTGAAATAACTTTGCCTTATCAACCTCAATGCCATTCTTTGAAATCTTATGGCCCAAAACAATTCCTTCCTCCACCATAAAGTGGCATTTTTCCCAATTCAATACCAAATTTGTTTCTTCACATCGAGCAAGGACTTTATCAAGATAACTTAAGCATTCGTCGAAAGAATCCCCGACGACACTAAAGTCGTCCATAAATACTTCTAGAAAGTCCTCCACCATGTCGGTGAAGATTGCCATCATACATCTTTGGAAAGTAGCTGGGGCATTACAAAGCCCGAATGGCATTCGAGCAAAGGCAAAAGTGCCATATGGGCAAGTGAAGGTGGTCTTCTCTGGATCCTCCGGGGCTATCAAAATTTGATTATATCCAGAATACCCGTCAAGGAAGCAATAATAGGCTTGACCTGCAAGCATATCCAACATTTGATCCAAGAATGGTAAAGGAAAATGATCTTTTCGGGTCACCATGTTTGCGGTAGTCCATGAACACCCGCCATCTGGTAACCGTTCTTGTAGGAATGAGCTCATTCTTATCATTTTTTATCACTGTTACTCCACCCTTTTTCGGAACGCATTGGACCGAAGAAGTCCAAGCACTATCCGAAATTGGATAGACCACACCTGCATCAAGCCATTTTATGATCTCCTTTTTCACCACATCTTGCATAGCTTCATTGAGTCTTCTTTGATGTTCAACAGAGGGTTTGGCTCCATCCTCCAATATAATCTTGTGCATGCAAAAGGCGGGGCTAATACCCCAAATATCAGCCAAGGTCCAACCAATTGCTTTCTTCCTCTTCCTTAGCACTTTTAAAGTTGATTCAACCTGCAATTGGGTTAGGCAAGAGGAAAAAATAACTGGTAAAGTACAAGAGGGACCAAGGTATTCATACCTGAGGTGGGAAGGAAGTGGCTTCAACTCCAGATTCGGAGGTTCTTCAATGGATGGCTTTGTTGGTGGGGTCTTCCTGTTCTCCAAGTCAAATGACAATTTTCTGGGAGCATAGGAATACGACCCCATGCCTTAAAGGGCATGGGAGATCTCAAGTACACCATCCACCACTGAGTTCTCGTGATTCAACAAGGCCAACTCCACAGGATCATCAACATGGATCATAACACTGGCCTCATCAATAATAACCTCAGACACAAGGTCCATAAAAGAGCACACTTCGGTGCTGTTGGGCTGCTTCATAGATTTGCACACGTGGAAGACCACTTTCTCATCACCAACTCTGAATGTAAGTTCCCTAGCTTCAACATCGACCAAGACCTTCCCGGTGGCAAGGAAAGGCCTCCCCAAGATAATAGGAACCTCAAAATCAACCTCACAGTCGAGGATAACAAAATCTACTGGCAATATGAACTTGTCCACTCTCACTAAGACATCATCAATAATACCTAGGGGCCTCTTCATTGATCGGTCCGCCATTTGCAAACGCATAGAGGTCGCCCTAGGTTCTCCCATCCCCAAGGTCTTGAACACAGAATATGGAATCAAATTTATGCTTGCGCCAAGATCACATAGGGCTTTTGAAAAGTCTGCACTCCCAATTGTGCAAGGAATAGTGAAAGAACCCGGATCTTCAAGTTTTGGTGCCATGGAGTGAACAATAACACTCACCTGGTGAGTCATCTTAATGGTCTCACAATCCATGGATCATTTTTTTGTCACCAAGTCCTTCATGAACTTAGCGTAGCCTGGCATTTGCTCCAAGGCCTCAACCAAAGGAACATTTATGGTGAGACTCTTCATCATATCAAAGAACTTTTTAAACTGGGTCTCTTGCTTCTGTTTTGCCAATCTCTGAGGATTGGGAGGAGGTGGCCTAGGCAATGGTGCCTTTGGGACCACCGGTTCCGGCATGTCAATTATGTGTTCCCTAGATGGGTTCACATTTCTATCCAAATCCTCCCTATTGTCATGAATGTCAATTCTTACCTCACCTTCACTTGGCTCATCCAATGCTTGCTCCACATCAGCTGGTAGCTCATCTTGGGGTACAACTTCATCATCATCAACAACTTTCTTTTTCCCTGAAACACTTGCCTCCACACCTTTTCCACTCCGAGTGGTTACCGCCATAGCATGACCGGTGTTGTTGTTGTTCCCACCCTTGGGGTTCACCACCGTATCACTTGGTAGTGCACCCTTTGGGCGTGTGTTTAAGGCTTGTGAAATCTGGCCCATTTGTACTTCAAGGTTTCGGATGGAAGTAGTGTGAGAGGATATCTGGGCATCGGATTCTGCATTCCTCTCCATCATATGTTTGAACATGTTTTCTATCCGACCCATTTCCGAGCTTGAAGAACTTTGCCCATGAGATTGATATGGAGGAGGGTTGCTTGGTTGTTGGTACATCGGGGGCCTTTGAAAACCCGACCCCCGATTACCTTCACCTCCCCAGTTGTTGTTGTTATTTCTTCCATTCCAATTCCCTTCATTGTTGTTCCCCCATTGTCGGTCATTATTGTTGTTCCATTGACTATCATTGGTATTGTTCCAATTTCTAGCATTGTTATTGTTCCAGTTTCGTGGCCTTTGGTTCCCCCAGTTTTGTGTATTACCTTGCCCTTGGTAGTTGTTTACATACATAACATCTTCATTTTAGTCATTGTAACTTTCATCTTGTTCATGACCACTTGGCCCTTGATCCCCTTGATCACCATGGTTTTGCTTAACATTTTCCCGAGGTCTCCTTTGGTTTCCTTGCATATGAACTCCTTTCATAGCATTTACTTGCTTAGGCCCTTGCAAATGTTGGAGTTGGGCTTTAGCAAGTTGGTTCATGGTTGTTGTAAGCTCGACAATTGCTTGCCCTTGTTCTTGGAGTTTCTTGTGGAGACTATTCACACCAGTTTCCCCTTGAGGCACATTTGCTCTACTTTGCCAAGCCGAAGATGTGTCGGCCATTTCATCAAGAATATCACATACCTCCGTGTATTTCATCTTCATAAAATTACCACCGGCCAATTGGTTGACCACATATTGGTTTACCGTGTTGATTCCCCGGTAGAATGTGTATCATAGCCTCGGTCATGTCATTCTTAGGAAATTCCTTGAACATGGTTCTATAGCGTTCCCATATTTCATGTAGGGGCTTGTTTGGCTCTTTTTTGAATGCCAAAATATCATCTCGAAGGGCTTCCATATGGCTTGGGGAGAAAATTTTTGCAATAAATTTATCCGCAAACTCGCCCCAAGTGGATATAGAATGGTTTGGGGGACGCTCAAGACAATCCAATGCTCTTCCCCTAAGTGAGAACGGGAAAAACCGTAACCTTAATGCGTCCTCAGACACATTAGTTTTCTTACTCCCCCAACATGTATCAACAAAGCCTTTGAGATGCTTATAGGCATTCTGATGGGCGAATCCGGTGAAGTATCCTCTTTGCTCTAGGAGAGTGAGTATAACATTTGTGATTTGGAAGTTCCCCGCTCGAATCCTTGGCGGGACTATTGCACTAGCATACCCCTCGTTTGGAAGGACCCGGGAGCAGCTCTAGGGGCTGGAGGTGGAGGAGGGTCTGGAACATCATCCTAAATATTGGCATGTCGGCCTCTTCTTTGTGGAGGAATTTGATTGATTTCATCTTCTTGATTGTCATAAACCTCTTCCCCCTGAATCAAATTTCCTAGCGGATCGACCATTGTACCTAAGTACACCAAACAAGGAAGTTAAAAATAGAAGGAAAGAAAAAAAAATTATGCTTCTAGTCACAAATATAGTCACAATGTTAAAGCTCCCCGGCAACAACGCCAAAAAGTGACAGCAATTGCACCCACACCACTATATAAGTATGAAGGCAAAGTTCATGTAGCTTTTACCCGAATGTTCGGGATCGAATCCACATGGAGCCTATAGATGGGAGTGAGTGTATCAACGATCTAGAAGGGTCTAGTGTTTCTAATTGCACTTCTAAACATTGGTTGGTGTTGAACTATACTAAATGTATTCTATTGTTTGTAAGCTAATTAATGATTAACTTTGTTTTGTTTTTGTTGTTGTTTTCTAATGTTGATAAAGGCACTAGGGTCGTGACTGTGGCCTAGGTGGATACACAAAGGGATTCAATTCTAAGGTCGGGGAATTTGCTAGGGATATAGCTATAACCAAAGCACGAAGGTGCTCACTCTATACCTCTCGGTAGTTTGAGTGATTATACCCTAATTGCCTCTCTCGAGTCCAATTGGGTGCCCAATAATAAATAAATATAGGCTTAGGTAGGGTGTTACTCTCTTGAGGTTTAACCCGTTAACTAGGGCCCAAGTAGGGTTTTACCATTTCTGGGTTTAACCCCTTTGATTGGGACTACCAATCTCTTGATAATGCCCTAATTTCCTATTAGGCTAATTTCTAGACTCAAGTCTTCTTTCTCAAGAAAGACCCAAGTCATGAAAAGGTTAATTAGTGTTTGCAACCACTAATTATAGCAATAAAAACCTTGAAATAACCTAAATAGCCAACACCCATTAATTTCCCAACCTTAATTTCAAAACCCCATTATATACCCACACTAGGGTTGAGCCACAACCCTAGCTAATGGGTCTAGCTACTCATAATCAAAGATGAGAACAATGATAGAGAAAAAGAATAACCCATTTAATTGATTCCTAACAATGAAATTGAAGTTTTCAATGTTAAAAATGCAAGAATAAAGCTAAAGAAATAAAAACCCTAAAATATTCAAGAGCTCTCTACTCTGAAAAACAACTGATATCTTCTCCCTCTGTAAATAAATTACAAAATAGTCTATTATAGTCTGCCAAATTTTCGGACAAAAATACCCCTAAAGTATCACCGCAGACCGCGAAAACACGACCGCGGACCGCGAAAATGTTAGGACCTCACTGGAACTCCACCGCGGTCCATGAAACTTTGACCGCGGCCGCACTGGTTGACGGCTTGAATTTTTGACTTATTGGAAATGCACCGCGGTCCGCGAAAACACGACCGCGGCCGCGGTGGCCTTGTTGTCTTGAGCAGCTTTGTGGGTTTTGCTCCTTGTGCCAGATTCACTCCTAGTTTGAGCATATTTTAGACTGAATGCCTTCATTTCTGATTCAATCCTGCAACAAGCACAACGTATAAGCTTTCGGGGCTATTTTGTGTAAAATTGTATCCAAAATTCATGTATAAGGGAACGGAAAACGAGGCAAGAAGCCAAGTTATCAGATGGCATCCTTGTGATTTGTTCATATGCTTTGCTTCTCTCTTGTTATATTGCTTTTGGTAAGTCAGTATCGATAGAGAGTTATGCCTATGGGCTTGTTTGATAGTACCGTTATATATGCTTATGTCTGTTCTACTCAGCCATTTCGTTATGTGCTTCTTTAGTTCAGTTTGCGGGATGTGTGCCCGGTGGTGTTAGCTGTGACTCGGTGATTCGGGTGTCTACTGATGAGGTCTTCGTGTTTATTGCATCATTATCGATATTATGGGATTTGGAAACAGAGAGTTCTTCCATATGCGTGACTAATTGCCAATGTCGAGTTGATTTCGGGCAGTTATGGTGATCAAAATGCTATTGAGCCTATGTGTGATGTGCTATGTTGTGTGGCCATGCCTTATGGGTGTAGACCTGGGTTGATGCAGTTGTTGAGGCTAATGCCGGATATGGATTTAGAATCGGGTCTTTTGAGGAATGGGTAAAAGGTGAGAAATTGAGGTATGAGGCTGATCGGTGGTGATGTGAGGGCTATATTGCAGTTGTGATTGTTTTTTCAGGCTTATGTGGGTTTGGGTGACGTGGGATCACCCGCGGGTATGTGTTATAAGTGTACGAATAGTGAGTGGATGAGTTCAAGGTGAAACTTGGCACGTTCGAGGACGAACGTTTGTTTAAGAGGGGGAGAATGCGACGGCCCGACCTGTCGTTTTGGGAATTTAAGCTCCGTTAAGTGGTGTAAAGTCATAAAAAGATTCATGTTGTGTATATCGACCTGCGTGCATGGTTAGATTCAGTTACTGGGTAATTCGAAGTCGAATTGGGAGAAATTTTTTTAGTTTTGGAAGCTTAAGTGATGAAAGTTGACCGGAGGTTTGACTTTTGTGTAAACGACCTCGGAATGAGTTTTGGTTAATGTCAACAACTTTTTATGATGATTTTGGACTTAGGCGCGTGTTCGGAATTGGTTTTGGAAGTCCGTAGAGTGATTTGAGGTAATTTGGCAAAAGTTAGAATTTCGGCGATTTCGACCGATAGGTGAAATTTTGATATCGGGCTCGGAATGGAATTTTGAGAGTAGCTGTATATCTGTTGTGTCATTTGGGTCTTGTCTGCATAATTTCATGTCGTTCTGGGTTGATTTGATAGGTTTCAACGCGAGTCTTGATATTTGAAGTTGTGAAAATTCCTAAGTTTGATTTTTGCTTTGATTCGTCGTTATAGTGTTTATTATATATGTTTTGAAACCTCGAGCGAGTCCGTGTTAGGTTCTATGAATTGTGTGTGTGGTTGGACGGGGTCCCGGGGCCTCGGGTGTGTTCCGGATAGGCTTCGGGTCATTCTTCTCCTTTTTGGCACTGCTGTTCTGTCTACTGTCTTTCTTTCTATGCAATCGCGAAGGCTGAGCCGTGATCGCATTGTATCAATTTGGACCTCCCAATTTTTCTTAATCGCGATCGCATAGATCCATTCGCGATCGCGGAAGTCCATCCTTTTCTCCTTCGGATTCGCTTCCACTTGCACGCGATCGCATAGTGAATCCATCTGTGGGCATCAGGTCATTCTTCTACGGGATCGCATTCCGTGCTTCGCGATCGGGTAGTGTAGCATTGAGACAACATATATTTCCTTATATGCGATCTCAGATGTTCCTTCGCGATCGCATAGAATCATTTCTGGCTAATAATATTTTCCTCTACGCGATCGCATACGTAGTCTCGCGATCGTGATGCTTTAAATACCTGGGTAGAATATAAGTTTCCAAAATCGGGGGTTTCACCATTTTAAACATATTTTGACTTCTAGAACTCGGTTTGGGCGATTCCTTGAGGGATTTTCACACAAATCGAATGGGTAAGTGTTCTTCCACTAGAATTAAATATATTTCATGAATTAGTTCTTGTTTTTATCATTTAAATTGTGTTTTGGGTTGAGGGGATTGTGGGTTTTGAAAGAAAACTTCAAAAATGAAAATTCATGATTTGAATGACCAAATGTTATCGGAATTGGATAAATTTAGTATGGGTGAACTATTATCGGAATGAGTAATCGGAATTTATAAAATTTGTCGGGTTCCGAGGTGCGGGCTCGGGGGTCGACTTTTGGGTCGATTTTTATAAATTTGCAAAGATTGAAACTTTATCATTCGGAATCGTTCCTTATACATTTTATATGTATTTTGAAGTTGTTTTAGTTGATTTTGAGCCGTCTAGAGGCGTTCCCACCCGAGAAGTCTATTTTTGAGTACCGGGTTGTCGTCTTTGAGGTAAGTATTTTGCCTAACCTTGTGTGGGAGAACTACCCCATAGGATTGAGTCTTCTATGTTGATTGTAGTCCGCGTACGCGAGGTGACGAGTGTGTACTCGAACTTATTCGCAAATAGATTGCCCGTTAGGGAGTTTTGGGTCTTATGTTCCCCGTATATGAATTGAACTTGTTATATCTAAATTCCTGATTCCTAATCTCATCTCCTCTTGTTCAAGTTAGAAGTACTTGCCTAGCATTCCTTGTTTCTTATATGATCTTAATTGACTTAAATGAAGACTTTGTTTTTCCTACCGTTATGTTATGTCTTCCTTCATATGCTGTCTAATTACTGAGCATTGTTCAAACTGAGTTTATTCGGTGAAGCTAATTATCTATGTGAGATTGGTTATAGCCGATTTCCCTTGTTGGGATGATTTAGTTTCTTGGTTGCGAACTCAAATGTATAGAATCATTGCTATATTTGTCTTGTTTTCCCCTCGTAATGCTGTTCTCTCTCTGTGTTTGGCATTCCTCTCAGTGGCTACTTCTTATGACGAGTTGTTACCATTTTTGTGACTTAAGTCTTTGTATTGATTTGCTCATCACACTTTGTATTCGGCCTTGTTTTCTTTCCCACCGGTTGTGGAAATATATGTGGTCTCTGTCGCATTCTGGTTGTTTTCCTCAGTGGCTGCATTGCATATTTAAATTGGGACTACAGATAGAGATCCGGGAGCTTTCCCCTTGTATAGCATCATATATTTAAATTGGGACTACGGACAGAGATCCGGGAGCTTCCCCCCTGTACTGCATCGCATATTTAAATTGGGACTACGGACAGAGATCCGGGAGCTTTCCCCCTGTACTGCATCGCATATTTAAATTTGGACTACGGACAGAGATCCGGGAGCTTTCCCCTTGTACTGCATCGTATATTTTAATTGGGACAACAGAGATCCAGGAGCTTTCCCCCTATACTGCATTGCATGACAAATTCTGAGTGGCGAACTGAGTTCCGGTAGTTTATGATTGAGGAGATTTGAATCGAAAGGTATAAATATATATATTGAAAAGTATAGCTGAAAAGCAATTATCTCCAGGAAAAGTTATGTCTAAAGGACTTCTTTTCTAAAGTATATTTGAAAAACATTTGTCTTGCAGAATGATGATATTTGGAAGAGCAGTACTTGGGAAAATATATTTTGAACATCACGTGTTTTAATGATNTTGATGATACTTGAAAGAGCAGTATTTGGGAAAGTGTATTTGAACACCCCGTATTTGAAGAGACTATGTTATAAAGATTTCTCTTTATAAAAATATATAAATATACATTCAGAGAAAGAATGTTTCAAAGAAGAAATTTCTCTATTCCGAAATGATTATATCTTTAAAGTTTTCAAAATGAACTCACGATTTAAAGGTTTTCACTCGAAGGTTTGACCAGTTTTATTGAGTTATTGGCTAAGGCCTGGCGTGAATAAATTGATGCGGTGTTGAGTTGCTAGTGTTTTTATTGGGTTGAATTTCCCGCCATTTGGATTGCATCCCTTCCATTCCCTTTGCTTATTCCTATTATGTTGTCCGTTGATCGTGATTATTGAATTTTCTTTCGTATCATTCGATCATATTGTTAATTACATTGAGAAAATCTTTAGATAGACATTTTGGTTCGGTCATTTATACATCTACGCCTTTTTCACTTATTAGACCGGTGGTGTTTTGACTAGTCCTCATCACTACTTCACCGAGGTTAGTCTTGATACTTACTGGGCACCGCTGTGGTATGCTCATACTACACTTCTGCACATTTTTGTGTGCAACTTCAGATTATGGTTGTTGGTAGCTGCGGAGATCGTTGCTGAGGAGACTTAAGGTAACCTACTGCTGCGTTCGCAGGCTTCAGAGTTACCTTCCTGTTTTATTCTATTCAACTGTACTTACTCATTCCTAGACAATTGTATTTAGATTTGATAGGAGGATTTCGTAGAGCTTATGCCTTGTATTTATCGGGTTTTGGGAAATTGTAAACTTTGTCAAGATGTCTATATCGAGACAGTTATAATTCCTTTATTATTGTTGTTGTTTAGTAGAAATGTTACGCTTACCTGGTCCCTAAGACTAGGTGCCATCACAATACCCAGCGGAGAAAAATTTGGGTTGTGACAAATACGATGATATAAGGCTAACAATGGAAATTAAAATAATAAAGGGAAACAAAGAATATCATATGATAAGAACAACAAGTGATCAAATATAGTCAAAATGCTAGTAAACAATGGAGGAATAATAATAATCGTCCAATTCAAAAAGTATTTTCAACATGGGATGTACAACAAGAATCACAACCGAGGTACCACACCTCATATTCACATTTCAAATTCACAATCTTCCTTATCTCTCCACGTGAGCCTTGCATTTATTTTAAAAATATTTTTTTCGAAATATCTACATGCACTTTATCCCCCTTATCTCATTGCATGGCTTCAAGTAATTCCCTTACTAGAAAAATGCATATAAATCCCACTTTATCTCGCTGCATACGCATCAACCCCTATCCTTATACTGCCGCATGCATATCAATATTACAATACAATAATTAACTTGCACCACATGTGCCCATATGACACAACATTGCCAAAATCAACAATACCAATGTTACCATAACACATAGCCCCCGGCTCAACAACAATGTGTACAAGAATCTCAACAACAACAAAATGAACGGGAAATAACTCAACAAGGAAAGGTATTCCAATAACCAACAATTTCAACCAAAACCGTGTTAATAGCTTTCAACAACTACAACTTCAATAATTCAAGAATGAAGGTATTTCCATGAAATGACACCTTCAAATTCTAATGCATGACATATGCTTATCAATAAAAGAGATATCATGAAATAGTAACTTCGACTAAATGCATGAGAAATAACTCAAGAATGAAAATAATAGCATGTAACCACAACTACAAATAAATGCATATAAGGGAACCTCGATCATGGAAACTAGAATATGTAATAACAACTTCAATTAAGCATGTAAGTATAAACTTGACAACAAAAGATAGAACAATTAGTAAGGACTTCAACAAAATGCTGATAAGTAACCTAAGAGTCTAAACCAATCAATTTTCACATATAAGCCCGTGTACACACTCGTTACCTCATGTACTCGTCTTTCACATAATTGAAATAGTACAATCAAGCCCAATCCTAAGGGGTAGTTTCCCACATAAAGTTAGGCAATATACTTACCTTAACTAGGTCAAATCAACACTCAAAAATGGCTTTTCCCTTAAAATTCTTCCCCACGTGGCTCAAATCTAATTTAAAACAACTTAATATCATCAAACAATGCAAGAGAAACAAATTACGATTTATAAAGTTATGATCTTTACACAATTACCAAAAGTCAACCCGGAGCTTGCCCGGTCAAAACTCGAGTCCAAGGGTAGATATCGACTACCCATAACCCCATGAGTCCATATATGTGTTTTGTTTTCAAATCCGGGTTCAATTCGACTCTCAAATCCCAAATTTTTATTTTCCGAAACATAGACAAAAATTTCCAAAATATCTCTTAGATCTAATGAAATTGATGTTAAATATCAGATATAATCATGTAATATAATTGGAAATTGATCGAAATCATTTACCCATTAGTTGTAGATGACAATCCCTCCTCAAAATCGGCTCATATTGAGTTTAGGGTTCTAAAATATGAAAAATTAAAATCTCGTCTTCAATCCCCTTTTGTGCCGGTGCAGAAGCCATAATTGCAACCATGGGTTCGCAATTTCGAACCTCGCAATTGTGAAAAAGGATTCGCAAATGCGGCGCGTGACAGCCTAAAGGGATGTCGCAAATGCGACAATGACTTCGCATTTGCAAATGTGACCTTTCAGTCGCAATTGCAAATCTACCCAGCCTAGACTAAACATTGCAAATGTGATCAAGGTATCACAAATGCGATACCTGAGGACCCTCTGTAATGATTGCAACTGCGATGCTGGGGCTCGCAATTGCGATAACTGGAGCACCAACACACCAACAACTTGAAACCAACCCAAATTATTCCGAAATACGTCCGAAAATCACCCGAGCCCTCGGGGCTCCAGACCAAACATCCTCACAAGTCCAAAATATCATAGGAACTCACTCGCATGATCAAAATACCAAACAACATCTAAAACCACGAATCGGACATCAATACACATGAAATTCAAAAGAAAATACAAGAACATGTATAATTGCAACTAAGTGCCTGAATCCTATCAAATCAACTTCAGGTTACACAAAAGTTTACAGACAAGTTCCAAATAGTAAAACGAACATATTTCAAGTCCCAAAACTAAAATCCGACCGCAATATTCACAAAGATAACCTACCGTCAAATTTAAGGAAACTTCTAAACCTCAAAATGAAAACTTTTGGCAAACCAACTTAGGGACCTGCCAATTCAATTTCGGGCATACGCCTAAGTTCAAAATTACGATACTAACCTATCAGAGCCATCAAAATACCGTTCTAGGGTCGTCTCCAAAAAAGTCAAATTTTCGTTAACATTTCCAACTTAAACTTCTCAACCAAGAACCAAAGGGACCCATACTTAATAAGACTTCCCCGAAACAAAATTAGCCATCCCCGCTAGTCATAAAACCATAAATACACATACGGAAAGCTTCAAAAGGGGAAACATGGATTAAATATATAAAATGACCGGTCATATCGTTACAAACCGAGAGTTTACTTTGCTGATATCGGGTTCGAATCTTAATTTTGGGAGTTGGTATAGGTCCGTTGTGTCATTTGAGACTTGCATGAAACATTTGAGGTCATTCCGAGTTTAATTGATATGGTTCAAAATAAGTTTTGGAAGTTAGAAGTTCATTAGGCTTGAATTGAGGTGGGATTCGCATTTTTGATATTGTTTGGTGTGATTTGAGGCCTCGAGTAGGTCCTTGTTATATTTAGAGATTGTTTGGTATGATTTAATAGGTTCCCTAGGGGCTCGGGTGTGTTTCAGACCATTTTTGGGTGAGTAGCATTGCTGGTTTTTCTGATGCTTCGGGTGTTCTTCGCAATCTCGAAGATGTGGTCATGATCGCGATGTTTATGAGTGAGCTGGGTGATTTACTCTATGCGTTTTCTAGAGAAAGGGCGCATTCACAGAGGATGAATGGCTGGTGCATCGCGTTTTCTAGAGCTTGGTCTCATTCGAGATGGTTGGATGGTCAGTGCTTCGCGGTCACGTCTAGAAGTTGCGATCGCGATGTTGGGCAGGTTTGGCAGGCCTTGCGTTTCGTGTTCGCGAGGGCATTTCCGCGAATGTGAAAGCTTATTTCGACCTTTGCTATTTTCTTCTACGCGATCGCGATGTCTTTTCCATGATCGCGATGTGTTTCACTGGGCAGAATTATTAAAGTACTCTATTTTGAGGGTTTTGGTTATTTTATCACATTTTGAGTTAGAGAGCTTGGATTTGGGCGATTTAAAGGGGATTTTTACGAATTGGATTGGGGTAGGTACTTCTAGAATCGGATTTGTTTATTACTAATGATTCCAACCTTGTTTTTAGCATTTATTTGATGAATCTATGTGAAGGAAATTGGGGCTTTTAGTAAAAACTTTTCTAAATGAAATTTGAAGCTCGATTTGAGTGTCAGAATTGGATGTAATTTGTATGGCCGGACTCATATTCGAATGGATGTTCGAAATTTGTGAGTTTTGTTGGGTTCCGCGGTACGTGCCCAGGGTTGAATTTTTGGATTGACTTTGCATAGTTGAACCAAGATCGTAGCTTTATCGTTGTCACATAATTGCATAATTGAGCTTGTTTCCTATGGTTGTTAGTGATATTGTTAAGTTGTTTTGGCTAAATTCGAGCCGCCGAGAGGTTGTTTCACGCGGGAAGGGCTTCTTAGAGTATTGACTTAGCTTGTTTGAGGTATGTGTCTTGCCTAATCTTGTGTGGGATAATTACCCCTTAAGAGTTGGATTAATTTATTATTTGTGATATGTGTGAATGAAGTGAACACGAGGTGACAAATGTGAACACGATCACATGTGTGATTCATGCCAAGACTTGACCCAAGGTTACTTTAATCGCTTTATTTTAGTTGAAAGGTCTCTGTTTTACGTGATTTCTCTTTGATTGTTTACTTGAGTTTGTGTTACATGCTAGAGATCATGTTTTAGGATTTTAAATCATTAATTGGACAAGTTGGGCGTTTGTGAGATTTGTTGCTAATAGCTTTCATGCTTATATGTTGAACACCCGTTCGCATTTCTTTATTGAATTGTCCCTGTGCACTATGTTAGCAGATTGTTAATTTATGTCTTGATGACAATTGTGGGAATGTTGTGTTGTTATAATTATGGCATTGTGAACTTGTAGAGCGGATTGTTGAGATGTTTGCACGAGGTTTCTACCGTGNATTACTACTAATACTATTACTACTACTACTATTATTATTATTATTATTATTATTATTATTATTATTATTATTATTATTATTATTATTATTATTATTATTGTTATTATTATTACTATTACTAGTATTATTATTGTTATTATTATTATTATTATTGTTATTATTATATTATCAATCATTATTATTATTATCATTATTATTATTATTATTATTATTATTATCATTATTATTATTATTATCATTATTATTATTATTATCAATTATTATTATTATGATCGTTATTATTATTATTATATTATCATTATTATTATCATTATTATTATTATTATTATTATATTATCATTATTATTATCATTATTATTATTATTATCATTACTATTACTATTATTACTATTATTACTATTATTATTATTATTATAATTATTATTGTTGTTGTTGTTGTTGATATTATTGATATTGCACATGCGACGAGATACGACGGGCTATATATATCGTGTTTATGCATGTGCCGAGACAAGGCGTAATGATTATTAAAACGTGTGTGGCGAGACAAGGCAAGCATTTACATTAGTTTTATGCACGCAGTGTGATAAGGGTGTTTATGTGGGGATGATATGTGATGGCTTGGGGGCGTATAATTGATGAAAAAAATGAGTATTCTTGTTTGTGCTTATGGATTTCTTGTGTGTGTCATGCATTTTATGTAACTTGTTGCGTTGTCCCCAATGTTCTACTTTGTGTCTCTGTTACTACTTGATAATTCAGTTGCCGAGATGGATTTACCTACGTAGAGTTATTATCTCATATTCTATTGAGTTATTGGTAATATAACAGATTGAAATAAAAGGAAGTTGTTATCATGCATTACTTAATTTGATTCTTGATAAATTTCTTTTGAACATGTTATTAGTAACTGACATGGGTACAATATACATGGTGGCATAAGGTCTTTGCCCTGCAGTTGCGGAATATGTTGAGGCACGAGGTCTTTCTCGTGAGAGTGTGATTTATATTGTGGCACGAGATCTTTTCCGTGCGAGTGCGATTTAAATTGTGGCACGAGGTCTTTGTCGTGCGAGTGTGACTTATATTGTGGCACGAGGTCTTTGGTGTGCGAGGTGTGACTTATATTGTGGCATGAGGTCTTTGCCGTGCGGGGTATAACTTATGTTATGGCACGAGGTCTTTGTCATGCGATGGTGATTTATAATGTGGGCACGAGGTGCCATGCGTATATGATTCTATTTGATGACTTATTGTCGAAACTTAACTTTTATTTGTTCTAAATGATTATCGCTTATTCTGATTAGGTTTCAATTATTGCCTTCTGTTACGCTTCCTGTTTTCGGTTATTTGTTGATATTATTACACATGTTATGTGATTAGCGAGTGTCTTGACTTGAACCCCGTCACTACTCCACTGAGGTTAATCTTGATACTTACTGAGTAGCGACTGGGGTGTACTCATACTACACTTCTACACATTTTTGTGCATATCCAGGTGTTGGAGATAGCGGACCCAGGCTGTGAGAGTTCCTTGATCGTGAGGATTCAAGGTAGAGCTACTTGATCGTCGCAGTACCTTGGAGTTCTTTTCTTACTTTTGTACTGTCAATTTTCTATCCGAACAATATTGTATTTGAGTCATTTCTATGTTGTATTCAGTTAGAGTTTGTGACTCAATACTACCTATTCTTGGAGGACTTGTTGTGATTATCGTCGTATTGGCTTGTATCACCTTAATTTTCACATTTATATTAAACGATGCTTGGTTAAATCATATTTTATTGTTTTACCTATTGTAAGTGATCGACTTACCTAGTTTAGAGACTAGATGTCATCACGAACCTTAAGGTGGGATTTTGGGTTATGACAGCTAGATGATATTTTCCTAATTTTGCAATGTGACTTATTATTAGCTTGCCACTTGGATTCACCATATTGTAAACTATTTTTCTTATATATGTATATAGATAGATGTATAGACGAGAAGCTTTTATAAGGAGTACTTGACCCCCCCCCCCCCAAGCATAACTTAAGAAAGTGATTTTGAAAAATCTAATTTTGGTTATTCATTTTACATTTAATAAGAAACTTTTATACATATGCAAATGATTTGACCGCACAAAAGTTTTACACTTTAAGCTTTTAATACCGCAAGTTTTAAAAATCTTTTTTTTAATTAAAACTCCATGACTAATTAAACTACATCACATGAACTAAATGAAGGAACTACTACTAATTTACTTAAGTACGCTTATTTACATTGTCCTAATAAAAATTGTAAAACCAACTAATTATGGAAAGTGGATATAGAATAGCTAATTTTGTAGGATGTATTGAAAATGACAAATAACGAAGAAACTGGTAAACGAAGTGAAATAAAAGGATCCATGTGTCGTTTATGACACTACTATAGTTTGTCGTGACTGCTTATTTTCTAGCTTAATATAATTAAACCTTATTACAAAAAAAATGTGGCAAATTTATCTGCTGAAATATATGAATCTAGCTCAATGGTGCCTAAATTGCATTGTATGCGGAATTTGCCACTAATAATTTATTCTAACAAATGTGAAAAAGCACATTAAAAGGGTTCAATCATCATTTTACTCCTCTTATAAACTAGACTAGATACTCCTATTTCAATTTTTGTGGCAATCTTACTATGGGGAGTCAAAGAGGTTCTTCAATCACGCTTTAATAAATTTTGAGAGTTTTTAAATATTTTAAATTATTAATTATTATAATTTATAAGATTTGTTATGTAATTTTTGAATATATTATTTTATTTTTAAATATTGAAAGAATTCAAATTCACACACAAAAGTTACTCCTTTTGTCCTAAAAAGAATGTCATATTTTCTTATTCAGAAATACAACAACAACAACAACAACATACCCAGTATTATCCCACACTATGGAGTCTATGGAGGGTTGTCACGACCAGAATTCTTCCTCCGTGAGTCGTCGTGACGGCACCTAGTATCTACGACTAGGTAAGCGTAACACTTGTGGAATTGAAGTGAAAACATGAAATTTGACAACTAACAGCAACAAATAATTTAAATAAGCAATTGAGATGCCGCTCGGTATATACAATAGTCAACTCTCTAGATATACATAACACTCCCAAGACTCAGAACAACGTAAGTCACAAGCTTCTACGAAGTTCTAAATGTTCTATACATCCATGTCTATAGAAATAAGAAGAGAATGAACATAGGGGGATAGATGGGGACTCTGAGGATTTGCGGGCGCGGGCAGATGTACCTTGAAGTCTCGATAACAGTAGGGATTGCAACTAAGGACGAGGCTGGTGGGAAAAACCTGGATCTGCACACAAAAAAATATGCCGGAAAGGGCGTGAGTACACCACAATGGTACCTAGTAAGTGCCAAGCCTAACCTCAGTCGAGTAGTGACGAGGTCAGGTCAGGGCCCTACTGGTATATAAATAATACATCAAGGCAGAATGAAATATCGCAGTAAAATAAAGACTGAAATTTAACAAGAAAGAAATCATAAAAGGTAACAAATCAGTACACAGAAATAACAACCGGGGATCTCCCGAGATACCTTCTCGTAGTCCCAGACGTAAATGTGCGAAGGAATCTCCCGAAATACCGTTCCGTAGTCCCAAAGTAAATATGCAAGACAGAGGGATCTCCCGGAATACTGTTTCATAGTCCCAAAGTAAATATGCAGGGGGATCTCCTTGAATACCGTTCCGTAGTCCCAAAAGTAAATACACAAAATAGGAGGGATCTCCCGGATTACCGATCCGTCGTCCCAAAATAAATACACAGCTCAGACAATAGAATTCAACAACTACAACATGAAATCCTACAATTTAGACTAAGTACAAGTCAAGGAAAATCAGGAAAATTCACTAAATATGTTGCACGGAGTTCAGATAAACAATTAAGGCAAGTAGGCATGCTATTCTAATCTAACATGATACTACACATGCTGATATAAATTAAATAAGAAATAAACAAATTACTTAGAGAAAATCGAGTTTTTACAACAATTAGCCCGTGTACGTACTCGCCACCTCACGTACATGGCGCTCACATATCAAAACAGTACCAAATCCTAAGGGGAGTTCCTCCACACAAGGTTAGGCAAGCCACTTACCTTGAACCAAGCTCAATCAATTTGTAACAATGCTCTTTCCATGAAAATCCGACTCCGAATGGCCCAAATCTAGCGAAAATTAATTACATAACATAAATATAACTACAAGGAACTAATCTAGCTACTGAAATCAAAGCTAAAACAGGAAATTGGAAATTCGCCCTAAAAAGTCTCCCCCGGCCCACGTCTCAGAATCGAGATCTAGTCACCAAATATGAACACCCATTCACCCACGAGTTCACTTGTACCAAAATTATTCAAGTTCGATATCTAAACCCCAATTAAAACACAAAAATTCGGTTGAGGAACTTTTCTCCCATTTTCCCAACTTTCTCAACCAATTTCCTTAATTTAATGAAGAAAACAACTATAGATTAATGAAATACAACCAAAAATGAGTTAGGAATCATTACCCTAAAGCTTCCTCTGAAAATTCGTCGAAAAATCACCTAATTCCAAGCTCTCAAAAACAAAAATGAAGACTGAAATCAACCCTCGCACTTAGCCCTTTTTCTGCCAGTCAAACCGCTTCTACGTGCCTTCATCCGCATCTGCGGTTCCGCACCTGCGGAAGATCCATCGCAGGTGCGAAGACAACTTAAATAGGCTGGGACCGCATCTGCAAACACTAGGCTGCACATGCAGCCCCAGCTGGAGAAGGCCAAAACTGCTTTTGCGGCTCCATGGCCGCTTCTGCGGCTCTGCACCTGCGACCCAAAATGCGCAGGTGCGATTACACTAGGTGCAGCAGCTTCAACAATTGTATAAGTCCCAAACTTAATCGTTAAGCATTCGAAACACACCCGAGGACCCCAGGACCTCAACCAAATATACAAACCAATCCTAAAACACCATATAAACTTAGTCGAGCCCTCAAACCACATCAAACAACGCTAAATCACGATCATCCTTCCATTCAAACTTAAAGAACTTGAAACTTCCAAGTTCGACAACCGATGTTGGAACCAACCAAACCATGTCCGATTAACCCCAAATTTTGCACACATGTAATATTCAACCCTATGAACCTATTACAACTTCCAGAATCTAGATCCCACCCTGATATAAAAAATTCCACTACCGGTCAAAATTTCCAAAACTTCAACTTTCGCCATTTCAAGCCTAAATGAGCTACAGACCTCCAAAACACAATCCGGACACGCCCCTAAGTCCAAAATCACCTAACGGAGTTAACAGAATTGACGAAAATCCATTCCGGAGTCGCCTTCATACAATTCTGACTGCGGTCCAAATCCTAAGGCTTAAGCTCCCGTTTTAGGGACTAAGTGTCCCAAAACACTCCAAAAACCAAAATGAACCTCCCGGCAAGTGACAATAGCAGAAAAAGATACGGGGAAAACAATTAATATGGGATCAGGGATATAACTCTCAAGACGACCGGCCGGGTTGTCACAGTAGTGTGTACGCACACCTTATCCCTACCTTGTGAGGATATAGAGGTTGTTTCCAATAGACTCTCGGTTCATGAAAATATAAGCACCACATTAATGAAAATATAAACAAGAAGAGAAAACACCAGAAGCCATATAAAGGCAGAATAAAGACAACAAGATAGTAAGGTGATCAACAATGAAAGAAAAACGGTTAGTCATAAAACCTACTACAAACAGAAAGCGAGACTGCGTGCCAATACTACTGTTATGAATACTCTAGACTACATACTCTACTACCCTAATCCTCGACGTCCATACCTTCCTATCAAGGGTCATGTCCTCGGTTAGCTGAAGTTGCGCCATGTATTGCTTAATCACCTCTCCCCACCTCTTCTTTGGCCTACCTCTACCTCTGCATAGGCCCTCCAATGTTAACCTCTCACACCTTCTCACCGGGGTGTCTGTGCTCCTCCTCCTCACATAACCAAACTACCTAAGCCACGCTTCCCGAATCTTGTCCTCAACAGGGGCCACACCCACCTTGTCGCGAATAATCTCATTTCTAATCATATCTAATAGGTGTGCCCGCACATCCATCTCAACATCCTCATCTCTACGTCCTTCATCTTCTGGACATGAGCGATCTTGACTGGCCAACACTCAGTCCCATACAACATCGTCGGTCTAACCACCACTCTATAGAACTTACCTTTAAGTTTCGGTGGCACCTTCTTGTCACAAAAAACACCGGAAGCGAGTCCACATTCCATCCATCCCGCCCCAATACGATGTTGACATCTTCATCAATCTCCCACCCCCCTGAATAATAGACCAAAGGTACTTAAAACTTCCTCTCCTAGGGATGACCTGCGAGTCCGGCCTCACGTCCTCTTCCCCTCCTTGAGTCTCACCACTGGACTTACACTCCAAGTATTCTGTCTTGGTCCTGCTCAACTTGAAACCTTTAGAATCCAGGGTTTGCCTCTATACCTATAATTGCGCATTCACACAGTCTCACGTCTCGTCAATCAATACAATATAATTTTCAAATAGCATGCACCAAGACACTTCCCATTGGATGTGGCGCGTCAGTACGTCCATCGCCAGGGGCAAACAAAAAAGGGCTGAGTGCCGACCCCTGATGCAACCCCATCATAATCGGTAAATGGTCTAAGTCCCCACCCCCCGTCCTCACTCGGGTCTTTGATCCATCATACATGTCCTTAATCACCCGAATGTACGCAACAGGTACACCTCTAGCCTCCAAACATCTCCACAAAACCTCCATTGAAACTTTATCATACGCCTTTTCTAAGTCAATGACCATATGCAAGTCCTTCTTCCTCTCCCTATACTGCTCCATCAATCTCCTAACAAGGTGGGTGGCTTCTGTAGTCGAACGCCCGACATAAACCCAAACTGGTTCTCGGAAATAGACACACCCCTCCTCACTCTTAGCCCTACCACTCTCTCCCAGACTTTCATAGTATGGCTAAGCAGCTTGATACCCGATAACTATTGCAATTTTGGATATTACCCTTGTTCTTGTAAACAGGAACCATTGTGATCCACCTTCACTCTTCGGGCATCTTCTTCTTTCTAAAAATGACATTAAATAATCTAGTGAGCCACTCCAAGCCTGCCTTGCCCGCACTCTTCCAAAACTCCACCAGAATTTCATCCGGCCTGGTCTCTTTTCCCCTGCTCTTCTTACGCATAGCCCCCTTCCACTTCAACAACTCTTATCCGCCTATAATACCCAAAGTCACAACGATTCCCAGGGAGTTCCAAATCACCCAGTACAATGCTCCCGATTCCCTCCTAATTCAAGAGACTATAGAAGTAGGTCTGTCATCTCCGACGGATAAACCTCTCATCCAGCAACACTCTACCTTCTTCGTCCTTGATGCACTTCATTTGGTCCAAGTCACGAGCCTTCCTTTTTCGTGCCTTGGCTAACCTGAACAACCTCTTATCCCAATCTAGGCCCTCGAGTTCCTCATACAAACGACTAAAAGTCGCAGTCTTGACCATTGTAACTACTAGCTTTGCCTATTTCTAAATAAGCTAACTTCTCATTATACCTTAATGACATGATTTATAACCACAAAAATGTCCATTGCTTATTTAGACAACAAGTTTAAAATTTTATGTTTTCTTTCTTAAATTCGTGCACAATCAAATACTGCATCATAAATTGGGACGAAGTGGATAATACTTCTATCGTTATACTTTGGTGTTTTTTGAATTGGGGAACAAGTTATCCACGAATTATAATGATAATATTATAATATGGGGATTGAATAGTAATGGGATTATTTGGTGAATATATTTTTATTAAGAGATGTTTGGTACATTGGACTAAGAATAAGATATATAGGGTATAATATAAATATATGTTTGGTGTATATTAGATAAATTAGGATAAACTTTTATTTTCAGTTTTAACTTTGAAATTTTAAAGGACTTAGGAGGGAGAGCCCTGGAAAATTCGCATCTTTGTCATTGTAGTATTTTGTCTTTGGATTAAGTAATCTCAGGTTATTATCTCACCTTTGATATGGAATAGAATAATACCACAATTGTAGTATATATTAATCTCGGAATTACTAACTCGGATTCAAAAATACAACAAAACAAAAAATAAAATAATCTCGCATTTAATTCCACAATAAAACTTAAGCATATACGTCTCATTAATGTCTAGCCCAAATTGTTCCGTTGTTGACATGCAATGGATCAGTCATGTCGAAATCTATACTACACTAGCACGTGGTAAAACACAACCAATTGAAATCTTAAATATTTGGGGTCGAGTTTTAGGTGGAAATAAAGACAGATATTGAATAAGCAGCAGCCCTCCGCACAGTCTTGATAGTTTTTTGGGTACAGTGTTAGGTGGCTGAAGTAAATGCAGAAACTAAATACTAATACACCCATCTAATAGCCTGTTTGGCCAACTTTTTTTTTTTTGGGTTAAAAATACTTTTTTTTGATGAGATTTTTATATTCATATACCATATAGTAAATTATATTACTCTTCATACTTAACTTTTAATATAATTACCTTTTTTTATACCTAATTATTATTTATATACATTTTAGGAGATTTAATGGTATTAATTAGTCTCCTAATTTAACTCTACCATATATTCTCACTTCCCCCACATTTCTCTCTTAAATCCCACCCCCTCACCCAAGGGGTTATTACTTCTTTGGTAGCTCAACACATGTACTATTTACCTGCTTATGCATTCATAGCACAAGACTTTACTACTCAAGCTGCATTATATACCCACCACCAATATATCGCAGGATTCATCATGACAGGAGCTTTTGCTCATGGAGTTATATTTTTCATTAAAGATTACAATCCGGAGCAAAATGAAGTAATGTATTGGCAAGAATGTTAGAGCATAAAGAAGCTATCATATCTCATTTAAGTTGGGCCAGCCTCTTTCTGGGATTCCATACCCTGGGACTTTATGTTCATAATGATGTCATGCTTGCCTTTGGCACTCCGGAGAAGCAAATCTTGATTGAACCTATATTTGCTCAATGGATACAATCCGCTCATGGTAAAACTTCATATGGGTTCGATGTACTTTTATCTTCAACGAGTGGTCCAGCATTCAATGCGGGTCGAAGCATCTGGTTGCCGGGTTGGTTAAATGCTGTTAATGAAAATAGTAATTCATTATTTTTAACAATAGGTCCTGGAGACTTTTTGGTTCATCATGCTATTGCTCTTGGTTTACATACAACTACATTGATCTTAGTAAAAGGTGCTTTAGATGCACGTGGTTCCAAGTTAATGCCGGATAAAAAGGATTTTGGTTATAGTTTTCCGTGCGATGGCCCAGGACGAGGCAGTACTTGTGATATTTCGGCATGGGACGCGTTTTATTTGGCAGTTTTTTGGATGTTAAATACTCCCCCACAATTTCCTTTTCAATCACGCATTATTTACTCTTCTAAAACCATCGAAAATTTATAACCCCTCCATTAACGCTTATTTGCAAGTTCTTTCTTCTAAAATCAATCAAAATTTATACTGTTCTTCAAAGTTCATACATCCATTAACGACCAGCTTCAAAGATTTTCAATGAAGAAGAACAAAGCTCCAAATAACAGTCCTAAAAAAGTTAAAGAAGAATCGGGTGTTGTTGCAAACAATTGAGAATTCTCTCTAAGTCTCTCTCTATCTCTCAATCCCTAATTCCAGTAATGTAAAGCAAAGGAAAAGAGAACAACAATTCCACCATTGACAGCCATTAAAAAGATTTGAATTCGAATTTGGGTTTTCAAAAATCATTATTTGTTTGGATTGGATGTTGTTGCAAACAATTGAGAATATGGTTTGGAGTTTATATCTCAATTTTGAGGGTGTTTTGGTGAATATTAGACTTGATTTTGGCTGAATTTCAGATTGAAAGTCGAAGAAGAAGAAGAAGAAGAAGAAGAAGAAGAAGAAGAAGAAGAAGAAGAAGAAGAAGAAGACGTGATATTCACTATATTCACTATATTTACGAAATTGTAGAAAAATTATAGAAAAATTGTAGAAATAATGTAAGAAAATTATAGATAAGATGTAGATACATTGTGTAATATATAATTAGTTGTATGAAATTTGTTTTTACTATGTATAATCAAATACAAAATATACAAAAGACATATTGTATAAATTATATATAAAATTTGTATTTAAGTTGTATGTTATTGTAGTTATATTTACTTGATAGAAATAATGTGTGAAAGTTGTAGATAAGTTGTATAATATATAATTAGTTGTATGAAATTTGTTTTTACTATGTACAATCAAATACAAAATATACAAAAGACATATTGTATAAAATTTGTATTTAAGTTGTATGTTATTGTAGTTGTAGTTAACTGGTAGAAATAATGTGTGAAAGTTGAAGAATAAATTATAGATAAGTTGTAGATAAATTGTATAATATATTTGCTGTATGAAATTTGTTTCACTATGTATAAATCAGATACAAAATATACAATAAATTATTTTAAATTTGGTATAAAATTTATTTTTAAGTTATATGATTTGTAGTTGTATATAAATCGATAGAAATAATATACGAAACTTGTAAATAAATCGTAAATAAGTTTTATAAAATATATAGATCTAGATGGACAAAAGGTTTGGCAATTCTCTGCTTTCTTTCGATCATCGCAACGATAATCTCGAAAGGCTATAATTAGACACCAAATTACAATTTAGTAGAGACCAAATAAGAAGTGAACAAGTTAAAACGTACCCATTTGTTTGGTATGAAGCTACACGTACCCAACCCGAATACAGTTGGTCAATTTCGATATCAAACTACTAAATTATAGGAAACGAAAGAATGTATAGAAAATCTGTGAGGCTTTAAAGGAAAAATATTAACTGTTTTCACATCTTTAGGCTTAAATTATAAGAGATGTTTGGTACATTGGACTAAGAATAAGATATATAGGGTATAATATAAATATATGTTTGGTGTATATTAGATAAATTAGGACAAACTTTTATTTTCTGTTTTAACTTTGGATTTTTAAAGGACTTTGGAGGGAGAGCCTTGGAAAAATCGCATCTTTGTCATTGTAGTATTTTGTCTTTGGATTAAGTAATCTCATGTTATTATCCCACCCTTGATATGGGATAGAATAGTATTACAATTGTAGTATATATTAATCTCGAAATTACTAACTCGGATTCAAAAATACAACAAAACAAAAAATAAAATAATCTCGCATTTAATTTCATAATAAAACTTAAGCATATACGTCTCATTAATGTCTAGCCCAAATTGTTCCGTTGTTGACATGCAATGGATCAGTCATGTCGAAATCTAATCTACTACACTAGCACGTGGTAAAACACAACCAATTGAAATCTTAAATATTTGGGGTCGAGTTTTAGGTGGAAATAAAGACAGATATTGAATAAGCAGCAGCCCTCCGCACAGTCTTGATAGTTTTTTGGGTACAGTGTTAGGTGGCTGATCTTCGAAGAAGGTTTCACATTTGCGATCTCTTTCTTGTATTTACGATGTATCACAATTGCGATATTCGCAGTTGGTAAAAGAGGGGATAAATAGATTTTAACTTATTTCTTTCAATCTCTTAACCCTAAACAACCTGGAGGCAATTTTTTCAAGAGGTTTTCTTCCTAAATTTATTTATAAGTGACTTTAATCTACTTTTTTCAATTAGCCATTACATTTTGTAAGCTTTCAACATAAATCCAGAATTTTCATGGTAGAAATCAGGAATTTGGGTAGAATTTGAAAGTTTTATAAATTTGGGATTTAGACCTTGAGTTGAAGTCAGATTTCGAGACACATAACATAACTGGGCTCGGGTTGAATGGTAATTGGATTTTAGTACGAATCACGGGTTTTGACCAAGTCGGCCCGGGGTTGACCTTTTTAAAAAAGTGTAAAGATCTTAACTTTATGTATGTAATTGATTTTCATAGCACTATTTGATGTTATTGAGTCGATTTTGGTTAGATTAAATTGGTTTGGAGGCGGACTTTAGAGGAAAGGTCCAGGTAGAGCTTTGATTTGCTTGCGGCGCGGGGTAAGTGTGGGGTCTAACCTTGATTTGAGGGAATAAGAATCTTTGAACTAGGTGTTATGTGAATTATATTTGTAGCGGCGTATATGCGAGGTGACAAGTGTATATACGCCGTCAAAGTAACTGCTTCCTTGCTTTCCCGACTTTCATTAATTACTTTATTCTATGTCTTAATTGCTACATGCTTTAATTGCATCCTATGCCTTAACTTGCTACTTGTCATTTATTTTTCTCGTATTAAAATGTTAGTTTCTTCCATGCTTACATGATTAATTGCTACTTCTCTTAATTGGTTTAGTTGTATACCTTAACTGTCATATATTTGGCTTGACTTGTTGCTTAGCATTAATTGTAGCATTTCTTGATTTTGTATGAGATTCCTTTATGATTTTTCTTTCATATTCGTTAATCGTTGAGATTCTTGTGATTTGAGTTGCTGAGTTGATTACATTTATTGATTTTTATTAATAGACCGGGTTGCACGCTGCAACAGGTGGAATAAGGGAGGATTGATACTGATATGGTGGGATCGGGTTGCACGCCGCAGAGAATTTTTTATGTGATTTTGATATGGTGAAATAGGGGAGAAATATGATATTTATACTGATTATATGGTGGTATCAGGTTTCACGCCGCAATGAATTTTACATGTTATTATTGATATTGATATGGTGAAACAAGGGATCGATATGGTGAAATAAGGGAGGATTTTGTTTGTACAGAGGGATCGGGTTGCGCGCCGCAACGAAATGTGTGTTTTATATTCATTATTATACTGTGTTAGCATTCGATGCTTTCATACGAGATTAAGGGTACTGGTGTTTCTGGTTTTACCGATTCTGAGGATTCAATTTAATATTATAAGTTAATAGTCTTACTTTTATATTATTATTATTATTATATTGCGTACATGTTATTGTAAGTGACCCGTTTTAGTCGCGTCACTACTTCGTCGAGGTTAGTCTTGGCACTTACAAAGTACATGGGATCGGTTGTACTCGTACTACATTCTGCACTTCTTGTGCAGATTTTAGAGTCGATCCTAGCAGTTGTCAGTAGTTTGCGCGGATTGACTTTCGGATTGGAGACTTGAGGTACCTTTGCTCGTCTTTGGCAACCTGAAGTCCCCTTCTACCTTAGCCAGCTGTTTATTTCACTTCAGACATTTTTTTTTCATTCAGACCATTATCTTCGCTCGTGCACTTGTGACATAAATTCTGGGATTGTATCTAGATATTGTGGCTATTATAGTTTTTCGTACTCTATTTCAGTTTTATTTCAGTTATTACAGTTTAATTGGTATCAATTAATTTGATTTCTTAAAAATTACTAAAAACTATTCTAATGTTGTCTTGCCTAGCAAGTGAAATGTTAGGTGTCATCACGGTCCCAAGGGTAAGAATTCTCGGTCGTGGCAATCCAGAATTTTGAAAGATTGATGCAAATATGAAGAGGTAAATCCAAAATATAAATTTGACAGGGTTTAATCTTTAGATTCTTACTATTCCATCTATTATATTTTGAAACTATAAGTTTAAATTCTTTTAAATAGTAATTTTTTACATACGTATCTATGTTCCATGTGTCAAACATGTTCGAATAAGTTGAACCCATTGACTATATGGTACGATATCCACTTTCATTAATTTTAATATACACATTTGGTTTGAGTTTATAAAATTTTATGGTGCCAAAAGGAGAATATGAATTTTAATGTGTCAGAAGTGAAAATTTTGAAAGAATAAACCAAAGAAAAAAAAGAAAGAAAGAAAAAACAATTAATTAAACGTAGGAAGAGACACCAAACATGCCCATCCCCATGAATGGGTCCAGATCTAAAAAATGAAAGAAAAAATAACAAGACAAATATAAAATTTGAACTTCCAACCTCACATAGAGAGGTGCACTCGATTACCAATGTATCATATGATACTTTGAGATTGAGTACATACATATATATATTTCAGTATTTTAAAATAAAAATATTAGTATACATGGTCTAGGGAGAGGATCATTGTCATGACCCAAAATTCAAACCTCGGAATCGTGGTGGCGCCTAACATCCACTTGCTAGGCAAGCCGATGTGAAATAATTAATTAATCAATTTTAATAGTTAAAAATACAATAATAATATTTAACGAGTAGTAAAAGTCAAGTCTAACATAGTACTGATATAAACCACGTGATAATACCTACTCCCATAAATCTGGAGGAATGAGTACACGGGTAACTAGAAATCTACAAACAGGGTCTGAAATAAATACAACTGTTTCGAAAGAAATAAAAAGTAAAAGCAGGAAATGGAATGTAACGACCCGATCGGTCGTTTTGAGCTATAGCGCGTCGTTCGATGGTTTGAGGATATGAGCAGCTTCGTGTCAGGTATTATGACTCGTAGGCGTGGTCGGAGTTGAATTTCGGGAAGTTCGGAGTCAAATTGGAAAGAAATTTCTCATTTCGGAAGCCTTAAGTTGGAAGAATTGACTAAGATTAGAATTTTGAGTAAACAACCTCGGAATTAGGATTTGAATATTCCGACAGGTTCGTATAATGATTTCGGACTTGGGCGTATGTTCGGATTGGACTTTGGATAACCCGGGAGCATTTCGGCATATATTGTGGAAATTAGCATTTTAGAAGGAATTTCATAAGTCTGGGTTGAAAGGCGTTTCAGTGATATAGATGTCCTCTTGGGATTCCGAGTCTGGGAATAGCTTCGTAAGGTGATTCTGGAGTTGACAGCACGATCGGAAGTGAATTCGGATGTCCGTAGGTTATTTTGAAGTCATTTGGCTAAAGATAGAAATTTGAAGGTTTTTGAGAAATCTGACCGGAAGTGAAAATTTTGATATCGGGGTCGGAATGAAATTACAAAATTTGGATCAGGTCCGTAATGTTGAATGTGACTTGCATACAAAATTTGAGGTCAATCGGACGTGATTTGATAGGTTTCGGCATCGAATGTAGAAGTTTCAAGTTCTAAAGTTCATTAAGCTTGAATTTGGGTGCGATTCATGATTTCGACGTTATTTGATGTGATTTGAGGTCTCGAGCGAGTTCGTATCGTGTTTTGGGGCATGTTGGTACAACTGTTTAAGATCCCGAGGGCCTCGGGTGGATTTCGGAAGGTTAACGGAATAGATTTCGGACAAAGGAGCTGCTGATTTTCTGCTGCAACAGCTGGTTTTGGACAGCAATTAGCGCGATCACAGAGCTGAATTTCGAAGCGTATATATCAAACTATATAAGGAATATGAAAATTTTCAAAACATAAAAGTTGTAGCCTTGAATTCTAGTTTCCACAAAGTTAAACCATTCATGATTTGGACATTTGATTAGAAGTTATGATCGATTGATGATGGCTGGTGAAGCAGCTTCGACAGATTTTTCTGATGCATGGAGCCGACTTTGGAAGCTTATAGCTCGGAATATATAATGAGTTATGTGATGTTCAGCCTATCAAATGAAAGATCTTCGAGTCTAGTTTCTAAATCTTCAAACTGTTTGTCATTTGGATATTTCTACAAGGAGTTATGGGCGTTTCAATAGAAGGTGTACATCAGGGGAAAATTGTAATAGGATGTACAACCTGCACAGCGCCAGGTACAACTCGATGAAGCACCTGGGCAGATTGTTTTAAAAACGAGTTTTAGCCCATTTCTTTCATTTCTATCATTTGGCTTGGACGATTTTGGAGAGCTCAAGGAGGAATTTTCACCAAGCAACACTAGGTAAGTGATTTCTTCCTATTTTTGAGTTAAATATGTGATCTTACATGGATTTAGACATGAAAAATTAGTATAAATTTGGGATTTTTGGGGAAGATCTAGAATTTGGAATTTTGGACTTTTACCATGAATTTAAGCATGAAAATTAGATTAAATTGTATATTTGAGTTTGTAAAGCTATGAGTAGAATTTATCTTCGAAAAATTTCGGAATCCGGGTACGTGGGCCCAAGGGCATTTTGGTCAACTTTTCGAGCGGAGTTGGGAACTTATATAATTTGAATTGTTACAAGTATTAGAGTGAACTTTTATTGGTTTGCCCGCTATTTGAATAGTTTTGGGGCGTTATGCATCAATTGGAGTTGTCGGAGGGCTTGGAAACCGGTTATGGAACTTCGGAGCAAGGTAAGTCTCCTTTCTAACCTTGTGAGGGGGAAATTGTCCCGTAGGTGAACTAATTAAATATGTGCTACTATTTATGGGGGCTACGTACGCACGAAGTGACGAGAGTCCGCGCGTAGCTACTATTATGTTTATGTCCGGGTAGTTTAGGACCCAAAAACATGTTCCATTTGTCATACTTGTAATCTTACTGATGAAATTAAAATGTTTTAACCTTATCAAATTTGGCAAATGAATTTCTGAAAAATATTAAAATACTATTTTCATGACCATTAAAAGAGAAATTTGTCATTTACTTGAGTACTTGATTTCCCGATGTAGTCGGAGTGGATTGTTTGAATGTGGATGACTGTGTGTGACCGCTTCGCAATTTATATTCCGCGAGCGAGGTGATTTCTTCCACTATTCTCATGGGAGCGGGCTGTATGCCACGACGAGTTAATAGATGCATCTATAGTTCGAGCTGTTCGATCCATCGACAATGCACAGTTTACATTTATGTTAGTTCGGACCGTTCGACCCTCGGCATTTGCTTGCGCATGATATTTACTGCGTATTTGCTGTCATTTTTACATGATTACGGGCATGGAGATTTTAAATGGTCAACTGAAATGACGAGGATTTATGAATACTAAGTGTGAAAGAAGTTGTTATTTCTGTCGCTACTTGTTAAATGGCCTATGATACCCATGCTTAGTGTCACACTTGATTATATTAATTTGACCTCTAGTAAGTGTCGAAGTCGACCTCTCATCACTACCTCTTCGAGGTTAGGCGGGATACTTACTGAGTACATGTTGCTTTCGTACTCATGCTACACTTGCTATGCATTTTTATTGCACAGGTACATTTATAGATAGTGGCCCTGCTTGACGCAGTGATGTGACTGACTTGGAGATTTAGATGAGCTGCACTATCCGGAGACGACCCGCAGCCAGCAGAGTCTTCCTCAGATGTATTGCATTTATCTTAAATTCCTTGTCCAGTTTGTATTTCGGACAAGTATTGTAGTACATGTAAAATTCTTAGATAATTGCTCATGCACGTGTGACACCGGTGTCACGACCCGAATTACCCTCCGAACAGTCTCGTGATGATACCTAGTCACGACTAGGCAAGCCTAAAATTTGCGGAAAATGAGACAAAACAATAATAGAAACAGTAAAGAAAAAGAAATACTATAAAATTTAGCCGCTCGACATTTACAGCTTTTACTTTCCAAAAACCCGGAACATCACAAAGTCACAAACTCTGAACTACTGTAGCTCTATACAAAGGAATAAGGAAAATGTATCTATATATCTCCTATACCTATACTAGAGTAGGAAGGGGACTCGTGAGATCCTGCGGATGCGGAAGAATTACCTCACGGTCTCCTAAGAAGCTGCTAAGATACGCTTAGCCACTGTACAGTGCACTGGTACCTGGATCTGCACATGGGGAAAACATGCGCAGGAAAGGGCGTGAGTACTCCACATTCGGTACTCAGTAAGTGCCAAGCCTAACCCCAGTCAAGTAGTGACGAGGTCAGGTTGAGGCTTTACTGAGTTTAGAACAAGTCAATTATAAACTTAAACAGTGAAATATAGATAAGCAATGATAAACAATGTTAATGGAAACTAGAAGAATTAATAACAGAAAGAGAGCCCTCGACTCAACACATATATCGCAACAGTAAATATGCAATGCAGTACAAGGGGAAAGCTCCCGGACCTCAGTCCGTAGTCCCAGTTTAAATATTCTATGCAGTATAGGGGGAAAGCTCCCAGATCTCGGTTCGTAGTCCCAATTTAAACATGCAATGCAGTACAGGGGGAAAGCTCCCGGATCTCGGTCCGTAGTCCCAATTTAAATATGCAATACAATACAGGGGGAAAGCTCCCGGATCTCGGTCCGTAGTCCCAATTTAAATATGAAATGCAGAAGTATGTCAGATACAACTTAATTAAACAGTTCAGGAAAAACAACAGGCAAGAATAAAGTAAAACTACCTAAGCATGGTGCAACTAGTAACAAATAAGAGGAAATCAAGTGAGGACAGATAGGCATGCTTATTCTTAATCTAACTGCTCAGTTAAGAGAGGAAACAACAATATAGGAATGAAAGTGAGTGATGCCATGGAAGGAAAAGTGGAACTTTAGCAACAATGACCCGTGTACGCACTCGTCACCTCACGTACACGGCGTCCATATAACAAAATCAGTATAAAAGTGCCTAAGGGGAGGTCCCCAACATAGATTTAGGCAAGCCACTTACCTTGACTGTGCTAATCAACTCAATACCACGCTCTTGCCACGAGTATCCAACTCCGGGTGGCCCAAATCTAGTCAATTCGATTGCATAGTGTAAATATCATTTCAAGGAAACAAAATAACTAATAAGTTCGAAGATAATACGAAATTAGGAAATTCGCCCAAAAAGTCCCTCGGGCCCACGTCTCAGAAGTGGATAAAAATTATAAATTCCGAACACCCATTCACTGACAAACTCACTCGAACAAGAATCATCACAATCCGACGTCTAAATCTCCCTAAATCCTCAGATTTCTACTTGGGGAACTTTCATACCAATTTCATGGGTTTTCATCCAAATTCAGTGATTATATTGAGGAAATTGATAGAGATTAATGGTATACAAGTGAATTAAGGTTAGGAAACATTACCTATGAATCTCCTTTTTGAAACCCACTGAAAATCGCTAAAACCCGAGCTCTAAATCGTTCTTGGGAGTTATGAATTTCAAACCCTCAGAATTTTGTATAAACAACCCAGGGATACTGCACCTGCGACTCTTGGACCGCACCTGCGGTACCGCACATGCGGAAAATCCATTGCAGGTGCAGAAAGTCACTTAACAGGGCTGGGGCGCCGCATCTGCGGTTCTGCACCTGCGAAACACAGACCGCACCTGCGACCACTACAAGTCCCTGCCTAAATTCCGCATCTACGAGCCCCAACTCCGCACATGCGTGTCCGCACCTGCGGTTCCCCATCCGCAGTTGCGGAACACCAGGATCAGCAATGGTTCAACTGTGTTCCAAGTTCCAAAATCATCCGTTTAGCCTCCGAAACACCCCCAAGACCCCCGGGACCTCAACCAAACTTACCAACCAGTCCTAATACTTCATTCAAAATTAGTCGAGCCTTCAAAACACATATCATAACATCAAAATCATCAATTATGCATGGATTCAAGCCTAAGAACTTAAGAAATTTCCAAAATTCACATCCGATGCCGAAACACGTAAAACTCATCCGAATGACCTCAAATTTTTCAGACAGGTCATAAATGACATTACGGACCTGCTATTGCTTTCGGAATTCCATTCCGAGTCCGGTATCAAAATTTCACCTATCGGCCAAAATCGCCGAAATTCTAACTTTCGCCAATTCAAGCCTAAATCTACAACCGACCTTGAAAACACATTCCGAACACGCTCCTAACCCCGAAATCATCCAACGAAGCTAACAGAGTCGACGAAATTCCATTCCGGATCCGTCTTCACACAGCTCTAGCTACAGCCCGATTTCTGAAACTAAATTCCACATTTATGGATTATGTGTCCAAAATCACTCCGGATTTCATCACTCAATACTCCGACAAGTTCCAATAACATAAATAAACATGGGAGAAGCGATTATTAGGGGATGGGGGCGCTAACTCTGAAAACAACTGACCGGGTCGTTACATCCACCCACTCTTAAGAAAATGGTTCGTCCTCGAACGAGTATAGAAACATACCTGAAGCTGTGAAAAGATGAGGGTAGTGACTCCGCATGTCCTGCTCGGTCTCCCAAGTCGCCTCCTCGACCGGATTACCCTTCCACTGAACCTTGACTGAGGCAATATTCTTCGACCTGAGCTTCCTGACCTGTCTGTTCAAAATAACCACAGGCTCCTCAACATATGATAGATCCTTGTCTAACTGGACTGAGCTGAAATCCAAAACATGAGTTAGATCACCGTGATACTTCCGGAGCATGGAAACGTGGAATACCGGATGAACTCCTGCTAGTTTGGGAGGCAAAGCATAAGCAACCTCCCCAACCCGCTGCAACACCTCAAAAGGGCCAATGAACCTCGGACTCAGCTTACCTTTCTTCCCGAATCTCATGATGCTCTTCATAGGCGATACCCGAAGAAAAACCCAATCACCAGCCATAAATGCCAAGTCACGAACATTCCGGTCCGCATAACTCTTCTGCCTGGACTGAGCTGTGCGAAGTCTCTCCTGAATCACCTTCACCTTGTCCAGGGAATCCTGAACCAAGTCTGTACCCAACAATTGGGCCTCGCGCGGTCAAACCATCCCACTAGAGACCTGCACTGCCTACCATACAAAGTCTCATACGGCGCCATCTGAATGATGGACAGGTAGCTATTATTATAAGAAAACTCTGCAAGAGGCAAGTATCGATCCTATGTCCCTCCAAAATCTATCACACAGGCGCGGAGCATATCCTCGAGAATCTAAATCGTGCGCTCGGATTTCCCATCCGTCTGAGAGTGAAAAGCTGTACTCTACTCTACCCTGGTGCCTAACTCCTGCTGAACGGATCTCCAGAACCGTGAAGTGAACTGTGTACCTCTGTCTGAAATGATAGATACTGGGATACCGTGGAGGCGAACAATCTCTCTGATATAAATCTCAGCCAACCTCTCAGATGAATATGTAGTCAGCACTGAAATGAAATGGGCTGATTTGGCCAGCCGATCCACAATCACCCAAGTAGCATCATGCTTCCTCAAGGTCCGAGGAAGTCCAACCACAAAGTGCATGGTGATCTGCTCCTACTTCCACTCTGGAAGCTCAATCTGCTGAAGTATCCCTCCCGGTATCTGATGCTCACATTTGACTTGCTGACAGTTGAGACACATGGCTACAAACTCCACTATATTCTTCTTCATCATTCCTTACCAATAGTGCTGTCTCGGATCCTGGTACATCTTCGCGCTACCCGGATGGATGGAATACCGCGAACTATAGGCCTCCTCAAGAATCAACTCCTGAAGCCCATCCACATTTGGCATACAGATACGACCCTGCATCCTCATCACGCCATCATCACCTATAGTCACATCCCTGACATCACCCCGTCGGACTCTATCCTGAAGAACCAGAAGGTGGGGATCATCATACTGGCGCTCTCTGATGCAATCATAAAGAGAAGACCGAGCAACCACGCAAGCTAAAACCCGACAAGGCTCAGAAAGATTCAGTCTCACGAACTGACTGGCTATGGACTGAACATCTAAGGCTAGAGGCCTCTCAGCTGCATGAAGATATGCCAAACTCCCCAAACTCCCCAAACTCTCCGCCCGGCAACTCAAGGCGTCGGCCACCACATTGGCCTTTCCATTATGGTATAGTATAGTGATGTCATAGTCCTTTAGCAACTCCAACCACCTACGCTGGCACAAATTGAGATCCTTCTGCCTGAATATGTGCTGCATACTTCGGTGATCCGTGAATATCTCAAAGGGAACACCATATAAATAATGACGCCATATCTTCAGGGCGTGAACAATCATTTCCAACTCGAGATCATGAATTGGATAGTTTTTCTCATGAAACTTCAACTGTCTGGACGCGTAGGCAATCACCCTACCGTCCTGCATCAACGCCGCTCCCAGGCCAATCCCTGAAGCATCATAGTAGACTGTATAGGATCCTGAACCTGTAGGCAATACCAACACAGGAGCTATAGTCAGAGATGTCTTGAGCTTCTGAAAGCTCTCCTCGCACTCCTCAGTCCATACGAAAGGGTCACCCTTTTGAGTCAGTCTGGTCATGGGCGCTGAAATGGATGAAAATCCCTCCACAAAATGGCGATAATACCCAGCCAAACTGAGGAAACTGCGGATCTCAGTAGCTGAGGTCGGTCAGGGCCAACTTTGCACCGCCTCTACCTTCTTCAGATCTACCTTGATCCCATCCAAAGACACCACATGGCCTAGGAATTCCACAGAATCAAGGCAAAATTCACACTTAGAAAATTTGGCATACAACTTATTCTCTCTCAAAGTCTGAAGCACGGTCTCCAAGTGCTGCTCATGATCCTCCTGGGACCGAGAATATACCAGAATGTCATCAATGAACACAATGATGAAGGTATCAAGATAAGTTCGAAATACGCTGTGCATCAGGTGCATGAAGGCTGCTGGGGCATTAGTCAGCCCAAATGACATAACAAGGAACTCATAGTGGCTATATCTGGTCCTGAAGGCAGTCTTCAGGATATCCAGCTCCCGAATCTTCAACTGATGATAGCCCGAACACAGATCAATCTTGGAGACCACCCTAGCACCATGTAACTGGTCAAATAGATCATCAATGCGAGGCAATGGGTACCTATTCTTCATTGTCACCTTATTAAGCTACCGGTAGTCAATACACATACGCATCGAGCAATCCTTTTTCTTCACGAATAACACCGGAGCACCCCAAGGTAATACACTGGGCCTGATGAAACCCTTGTCAAGCAACTTCTGCAACTTTTCTTTCAACTCCTTCAACTCAGGAGGAGCCACGCGATAGGGAGGAATGGAAATGGGCTGAGTGCCCGACAACAAGTCAATGCCGAAATCAATGTCTCTATCAGGCGTCATACCCGAAAGATCAGCTGGAAATACATCAGGAAAGTCCCTGACAACTGGAACTGACTCAACTGTAGGGGTCTCAACACTAACATCTCTCACATAAGCCAAATACGCATCACACCCCTTTTCAACCATCCGCTGAGCCTTAAGAAAAGAAATGACTCGGCGGGGAGTATACTCTAAGGAACCTCTCCACTATATCCTCGGTAATCCTGGCATAGCCAATGTCACGGTCTTGGTGTGACAATCAAGAATAGCATAGTAGGGAGACAGCCAATCCATACCCAAAATAACATCGAAATCTACCATGCTGAGTAATAGTAAGTTAGCATTGGTCTCAAAACCAGTAATAACAATCAAGCACGACCGATATACGCGGTCCACAATAAGAGAATCTCCCACAAAAGTAGAAACATATACGGGGGAACTCAAAGAATCCCGAGATACCCCCAAATGTGAAGCAAAGTAAGAAGATACATATGAGTACGTAGAACCTAGATCAAATAACACGGATGCATCCCTATGACAAATAGGGACAATACCTGTGATGACCGAATCTGAAGAAACAGCCTCTGAACGGGCTGGAAGAGCATAATATATGGCCTGGCCTCCCCCTCTAGGGAAACCTCGACCTCCCCGACCTCCACGACCTCCACCTCGAGTTGTCTAAGAAGGTGGGGTAGAAGCTGGGGCTGGAAGAATAGTAAGAGGACCCGATGGAAGACGTGGAACCTGATAAGTCTGAGGTGGTGCAGCCCTCCTCGCTCTGGGGCAATATCTGATCATATGACAAGGGTCACCACACCCAAAACAACCTCTCGGAGTACGTGGCGACTGCTGCTGACTCTGAACTGGCCTACTAGACTGGCCAGTGATAGCACCTCGAGCAGGAGGCACATAGATATTGGTGGTGCATAATAAGGCTCCTGAGGTCTAGGAGGAGCTGGAATACCACTGGCTGCTGGAAGAGCTGAGTGAATGGGGAGACTCACAAAACCCCTACCATAGCGTGCTGCTGGTGCACGTGCTCCTGAAAAATGACCAGTCTCTCGAGACCTCTTGGCCTCTCTCTCCTCCCTGTCTCGGGCAAACATAGTCTCAATCCTCCGGGCAATACTCATGACCTACTGGTAAGTAATATCGATCTCCATCTCTCTGGCCATGCTGGTCCAAATACTGGGGTGGAGTCCCTCAATAAAGTGTCGAACCCTCTCTCTGACAGTGACAACCAAAGTTGGTTCATGGCGAGCCAAATCGCTGTAACAGATTGCATACTCTGACACAGTCATGGTACCCTGGCGTAGCTTCTCAAACTCCACACGCCACGCATCCCTGAGGCTCTGAGGGACAAACTCAAGTAAGAACATCTCGGAGAACTAAGCTCAAGTAAGTGAAGCTGCCTCGTCCGGACTATTAAGCTCAAAAGCACGCCACCACTGATAAGCTGCTCCCCTTAGCTGGAAAGCAGTGAAAGAACCCCCACTCGTCTCCACAATACCCATAGTGCGGAGAATGCGATGACACCCCTCAAGAAAACCCCGAGCGTCATCCGAAGAAAGTCCGCTAAACTCAGGTGGGTGGTACTTCTTGTACCTCTCTAGTCGGAGCTGCTCTGCCTCAGGAACAACTATCATAGTCTCATGCTGAGCTGGAGCTGCTGGGGGAATAGGAATATACTGTGGAACCTTCCCAATATGAACCCTCTGCTTAGGAGTACGGGCTACGGGAGTCTGTGTCCCTCCCTCGGCCTGGGATGTAGCTGGATCTATCGGGAGTAGTCCCACCTGAGACAGACTACTGAAGGCACTCAAGAGCAGAGCCAATGTCTCCTGGAGGTCTGGAGTAATAGTAGGGACCTCGTGTGCTCCTCCAACTGTGGTTTCTGGGGGCTCCTCTGCCTCTGCTCTAGCCGGTGCTCGGGCTGCTCCGCGTGCTCGTCCTCTGTCCCGGCCCCTGACTCTGGTGGCTCTGATTGGGGGCTCGGGTGCCCTGTCATCAGTACGTCCGGTACGGGTACGAACCATCTGCAAGCAAGAATAGAATAGAGTTTAAGAATTTGATGACAGTAACTAGCACGATAAGGAATTCCAAAGAATTTGATTGTTCTTAACAATTACATAGCCTTTCGAAGATAGATACGGGCGTCTCCGCACCGATCCGCGAGACTGTAATAAACCGGCTTGTGACTTGTGACTCCTATGAACCTAGATGCTTTGATACCAACTTTTCACAACCCGAATTACCCTCCGAATAGTCTCGTGACGGCACCTAGTCTCTACGACTAGGTAAGCCTAAAATTTGCGGAAAATGAGACAAGACAATAATAGAAACAGTAAAAAAGAAGCAACACTATAAAATTTAGCCGCTCAGCATTTACATCTTTTACTTTCCCAAAACCCGGAACATCAAAAAGTCACAAACTCTGAACTACTGTAGCTCTATACAAAGGAATAAGGAAAATGTATCTATATATCTCCTATATCTATACTAGAGTAGGAATGTGACTCGTGAGATCCTGCGGACGGGGCAGAATTACCTCGTGATCTCCTTAGCAGCCGCTAAGATACGCCTAGCCACTGTACGGTGCACTGGTACCTGGATCTGCACATGGGGAAAACATGCGCAAGAAAGGGCATGAGTACTCCACATTCAGTACTCAGTAAGTGCCACGCCTAATACCAGTCAAGTAGTGATGAGGTCAGGTTGAGGCTCTACTGAGTTTTAAAACAAGTCAATTAGAAATTTAAACAGTGAAATATAGATAAGCAATGATAAACAATGTTAATGGAAACCAGAAGAATTAATAATAGAAATAGAGCCCTCGGCTCAGCACAACATATATCTCAAGAGTAAATATGCAATGCAGTACAATTTAAATATGCTATGCAGTCCAGGGGGAAAGCTCTCGGATCTCGGTTCGTAGTCCCAATTTAAATATGCAATGCAGTACAAGGGGAAATCTCCTGGATCTCGGTCCATAGTCCCAATTTAAATATGCAATGCAATACAGGGGGAAAGCTCCCGGATCTCGGTCCGTAGTCCCAATTTAAATATGCAATGCAGAAGTATGTCGGATACGGCGTAATTAAACAGTTCAGGAAAAACAACAGGCAAGAATAAAGTAAAACTACCTAGGCATGGTGCAACTAGTAGCAAATAAGAAGAAATCAAGTGAGGACAGGTAGGCATGCTTATTCTTAAGCTAACTACTCAGTGAAGACAGGAAACAATAATATAGGAATGAAATGAGTGATGCATGGAAGGAAAAGTGGAATTTTAGCAACAATGACCCTTGTACGCACTCGTCACCTCACGTACACGGCGTCCATATAACAAAATCAGTATAAAAGTGCCTAAGGGGAGGTCCCCAACATAGAGTTAGGCACACCACTTACCTTGACTGTGCTAATCAACTCAATACCACGCTCTTTCCACGAGTATCCAACTTCGGGTGGCCCAAATCTAGTCAATTCGATTGCATAGTGTAAATATTATTTCAAGGAAACAAAATAACTAATAAGTTCAAAGCTAATACGCGAAATTAGGAAATTCTCCCAAAATGTCCCCCGAGCCCACATCTTGAAAACGGATAAAAATTACAAAATTCCAAACACCCATTCACTCACGAACTCACTCGAACAAGAATCATCACAATCCGACGTTTAAATTTCCCTAAATCCTCAGATTTCTACTTGGGGAAGTGTCATCCCAATTTCATGGTTTTTCATTCAAATTCATTTATTATATTGAGGAAATTGATATAGATTAATGTTATACAAGTGAATTAAGGTTAGGAAACGTTACATATGAATATCCTCTTCGAAACCCACTGAAAATCGCCAAAACCCGAGCTCTAAATCATTTTTGGAGTTATGAATTTCAAACCCTTAGAATTTTGTATAAACATCCCAGGGATACCGCATGCGACTCTTGGAATGCATGTGTGGTACCGCACCTGCGAAAAATCAATCGCAGGTGCGGAAAGTCACTTAACAGGGTTGGGGCCGCAACTACGGTCACTTGGCCGCATCTGCGGTTCCGCACCTGCGGAACACAGACCGCACCTGCGACCACTGGCAGCCCCTGCCTAAATTCCGCATCTGCGACCCCCAACTCCGCACCTGCGTGTCCGCACCTGCGGTTCCCCATCCGCAGGTGCGAAACACCAGAACCAACATTGGTTTAGTTGTGTTCCAAGTTCCAAAATCACCCGTTTAGCCTCTGAAACACCCTCGGGACCTCAACCAAACTTACCAACCAGTCCTAATACTTTATTCAAGCTTAGTCGAGCCTTCAAAAATATCATAACATCAAAATCATCAATTATGCATGGATTCAAGCCTAAAAACTTATGAAATTTCCAAAATTCACATTCGATTCCGAAACGCGTCAAAACTCATCCGAATGACCTCAAATTTTTCAAACAGGTCATAAATGACATTATTGACCTGCTATCACTTTTGGAATTCCATTCCAAGTCCGATATCAAAATTTGACCTACCAGCCGAAATCGCCGAAATTCTAACTTTCGCCAATTCAAGCCTAAATCTACAAAAGACCTTGAAAACACATTCCGAACAAGCTCCTAACCCCGGGGAGCTAACGGAGTCGACAAAATTCTATTTCGGATCCGTCTTCACACCGCTCTAGCTACAGCCCGATTTCTAAAGCTAAATTCCACATTTATGGACTATGTGTCCAAAATCACTCCGGATTTTATCACTCAACACTATGACAAGTTCCAATAACATAAATAGACATGGGAGAAGTGGTTATTAGGGGATCGGGGTGCTAACCCTCAAAACGACCGACCGGGTCGTTAAAATCGGGTTCTGGGGAAATTATGTGATGTATTCACTATTTAAATTTGCCAAAGATATTGTTGATTTCTCAGTGGATGTTCGCTAATTATTATTTAAGAAAATGAAAAAGGAATGAATTCAAGAATTTTAAAAATAAAGATTTTATTAACTATTTAAATGATTGGCTTGCCCGACAGTGGTGCCCAGCGCCATCACGACCTTAATGGATTTTGGGTCGTGACAACGTGGTATGAGAGCACTAGGTTCCCTTAGGTCTCACGAGTCATGAGAAAGTCTAGTAGAGTCTTACGGATCGGTACAAAGACGTCTGTATCTATTTTCCGGAGGCTACTAGGCTATTAGGAGTACTTCCCTTCTTGATTCCTCATTGTGCGGTTTGATTCACTTGAGGATTATGCCCACGTTCCTTATTACTTAATCTTACGCGTCGCGAAGGGCTTGCTATAAATCGGGAATTGAGGAATTGTAATGGTACCTCAGATGGGGTGCGGGATGTTTCTCCCTGCGAAGTTGATTGGGGCTATTGTCGTTGCTCTGCGGAAGGATATTATGTTGTTCAACTCCGTAGCTGTGTTTATGAGAGCTTTGAGGCTATTCTCAGGTTGTTATGATGCTTATGATTGGTCACCGCACGGTATTGGCATAGTGAATAGAAGCTAGCCCATATGTCGGGGCAGTGAATGACTTGAAAATGGGGTCTTCTCAGGGAGTGATTTTGAGATTTCAGTATTTTAGTTCCGGTGGAGGAAGGGCGATTGGACTATGAATGTTCAAGTTTGGGTGACAAAGTAGTAAGACTTGGTGTTTTCAAGTGAGGTGGAGTATTCATCTGTGATGTGGTATCACTGTTTTGATTGAATAGAATATGTTTAGTTCGTCAGTGTTATGGTTTCTTCGGTTTCATTGGGTCAGAGTGTTGCGAAGTAATATTGAAGAAGCGGTTGTCATAGATCGTTGTGTGTGGTGGTTCAGAACTGAATAGGTACTTCTAATGCGGGCGAGTTGGGAAAGATGATCTTTGGGAAGGTTTTAATTGGTGGTAATCCGCTGGTTTAAGTGCTACAAGGGTAGTTATTGGCCTAAGGCCACGACTGGGCAGCAAGGGATAAGGAAGGACACGTGGGAAGTGTCAGGTGATGGTTAAATTTCTAAAAGGACAGGTGTAAGAAAAGGAAGTCAGGTAGTTGCTTGCAGGAGTGAGTTTAACCAAAGTGGGAGACCGGCAGCGTAGCATATGAGTTCTGCGGTAATATAGCTGGCATCTTGAGGAGAATTTTGTAGTGACTTGAGAATTTCAGTGGATGGTGATTGGGTCCACAGTCTTAAATTGAAATATTGGCTATTGCGACGGGAGATGGAAAGCAACAGAGAGGAGTTGTTCGGGATGAAGGAGGATGCAATATAGTGGTGAGTTGGAGGATGTTGTCTCACTTTTAGTGGATTTCCAAGAGGAGCGAACGGACTGGTAAGTTGGTAAATGAGGACGGGCGTAGGATGGGGTATTGATTTTGTAGATATTGTGCAAGTACAACGTCGTTGGAAGGTGTCAATTGGTAATTTCCGCAGGAAGGTTATCTCCTGTGAGCAGGTTAGCGGTCGTGTGGTTGGCAAGTTTCTGCGAGGAATTCCAGTGGCTATTCAGTAGGAGGCCGAATATGTGAATGATGTAAGGGAAATAGAGTATTCATGGAATGCTAACAGGAGAATTTAGAAGAATTTGAGGGGTTGGTTGAGCAAGATCATTTCAGCAATGTAGAGAGAATTTCGGTGGGGTTTAGCGTGGTGCAAGGAGCAACTTCGGGCTAAGTGAGAGAGTCCCACCGCTCGCGATTGGGTTGCAGGATTATTTTCTCATGGGTTGCAGGATTATTTTCTCATGGGTAGCGGATTGTGGTTGTGTTAGCGTATGAGCATTGCGAGTTATTTTTCATCTTTATCTATGGCTTCAGACAAGTGGGGGAGTCTGCTGTTGATAAATCGATTGCGCGGCTGAGTGTCGTATTAGTTTCAGTTTGAGGTATACAGGTGAATCAGTTATGTCCTGCTGAGGTGGAGTTTGAGGATTTGCATGTTTTGTGATTTTGAGAATTCGCTCGTGTGTTGTGATGGTTCTCTTGAATTGAGATAAGTAACAGGTCTTTATACGAGGAAGTGTTTACCCTATTAGCGGTTCAGGAGTTATGACAAGATTCATGTGCGAATGCATATTGGCATGATTAGGTGTAGTGAACGGTATGCAATTTGGAAGTGAGGACCAATGTTGCAGATCAATGTTGACAAGGATGTCATGAGCTCGGATGAGCAAGAAAAAAGGATTCGAATGTTTAGAGTAAGCTGGTGTTGTCCTTACTGTCACCTGATATCGGTGTTTGGTGAAAGAGGCTTTGCATCCTAGTTATGGGTTCTTGATTTGTTTTTACAGCGTTAGTATGGCCAGTGGTGGATGTGCAGACTTGTTACCTCATGTGAAAGGTCGTGGGAGAGTGACCACGGGAATATTGTATAAGTGTGACATGTAGTCACCTGATTGATTGAAGATTTAGACCAAGTATAAGGGAGTGCAATATTGCTTATTTGAGAATTTATGCCTGGAAGGCGTTCGGTTCAGTTGGTTGTGGATTGTGGGGTGTTTGTCCCGACTATGATGGTTGTTCTTGCGTGTTATGAGAGGAAGTGAGTTATTATGGACCCAGGTAAAGCTATTAGCCTAGTTCAGTGTGAGCGGAATCGGCTTGAGGGTTGTGAATGGATTCAATGTGGTTGTGGGCTCCATGTGAATCAGGTGTGCTCATTCCAGTATGGTGCTTCTCAAGGAGGGGCGTTGGAATATCAGATGTTGTTCCGTCTTCGTTCAATTCATGTAATATTATGATTGTGCCGTGTGAGCTGTAAAACGCCTTGATAATCCGTATGTGTTAATTCTCCGTGTAGTGATGAGGTTATGTGAGAAGAAGAGCTCTTGAGATTCAGAGTATATATATCGCACCTCAATTGTGCTCGAGTTTGGTAGCATATGGCTCTATCAGTCTCCCCAGGATGGTATTATGCGCTTAGTGTGCTCGTGATCGATATTCAGTAACTTGTAATAGTGAGCAATTCGGCTCGGTGTGTATTTCATATGTGAATTTCATGATGGGATCGGGTGGCACGCCGCCATGGGTATGTTATTTGTATCGGGTTGTACGCAGCAACAGTGTGATGTTGAGTAAGGTTCCCACATTTACTTTTCCTCTGTTTTGCTTCCTATTTTCTGAGGAAAGTTCATATTAGTTGCGTGAGTCGAGTAGTCCCTTCCTGAGTCATTTCTTTATGCATCATGTTCAGTTGAGACCTATTGGCGCGTTGTGGCATCATGTGAGAATTGCCTGAGCAGTTCATACTGGGTTAGATGAAATTATGGTATCAGGGATCGATGCGATAAGATTATGTGAAGTATATTACAGTACAATTACCATTGTTTGGTTCGTAATGAGATGATGATTTTAGTCAAGGGGAAAGGTTCAATGTTTGGTTAACTCCGCAGTTGGTTAGAAATTTCTACACATCTCCTCCGTTGTGGTAGTATCGTCAGCATTATAGAAGGATGTATATATATATATATATATATATCAAAAGATGCACTGGGAGCATCAGATTCATGGGATTTTGGCTATTAAGGTTCAGGGAATGTCATTTTGGTTAGATGGTGAATTATGCGGTGCATGATGCTAAATGAGCAAAGATACACAGTCATGTTCTGGTACCTCGTGTGGTAATTGATATGGTGTTCATATATTGGAAATAAGCCTGGCAGAGAATTTCAGGTGTTGGGACTGGGTTCTGAGCTTATGGTATGGATAAAAGAGGATGTCTTCAGATTTGATCAAGCTAATGTATTCAACTGAGTGGTGGTAGCACATGTAGGTGCACGAAGTGTTAAACAGTGATTTCAAGCAACTCCAGAGCAGTTCTTACCACGTTCGAGGACGAACGCATGTTTGAGTGGGGGAGAATGTAACGACCCGACCGGTCGTTTTGACCTATAGTGTGTCGTTCAGCGGTTCGAGGACATGAGCAGCTTCATGTCAGGTATTATGACTCGTAGGCATGGTCGGAGTTTAATTTTGGGAAGCTCAGAGTCAAACTGGAAAGAAAATTCTCGTTTCGGAAGCCTTAAGTTAGAAGAATTGACTAAGATTGGAATTTGAGTAAACGATCTCAAAATCAGGATTTGAATATTCTGGGTTGAAACGCATTTCAGTGATATAGATGTCCGCTTGGGATTCCGAGTCTGGGAATAGCTTCGTAAGGTGATTCTGGAGTTGGGAGCGCGATCGGAAGTGGATTCAGATGTCCGTAAGTTATTTTGAAGTCATTTGGCTAAAGATAGAAATTTGAAGGTTTTTGAGAAATCCGGCCGGAAATGGAAATTTTGATATCGGGGTCGAAATGCGATTCGGGATCAGTTTGATCAATGGTTCACGATTATCCTTACCTTAATTAACCCCCTAACGTACCCAAACCCTCTCATTCTTTCCCAGCCCCCGCCGTCATTATCTCCCTCGTCTCTCAACTCTCTCTCGACCTAACCCTAATCCTAAACGCCGTCACCGGCATAAACCTCCTCCTTACGGTGCTTCTATGTCTTCTCCGACCAGCCCTGGTCTTCTATACGCCATGACTCTTCGATTTCTTGGATCCTTGAGAAGATCTCAAGGAAACCCAACAGGTTCTGGTTCGAAACTTGCCTGTCTCAGGCCATTTTTTGTTTGTAAGTAAGGATATTTCCTTGTTTTTATTACGAATCTATGACATATTGACCTATTCTCTTCACATCTGCTATTTTTCTGAAAACCATATTTCATTACTGTTGATTCTTCTAAGGTATCTCACACCTGACCACTTACCATAACTATTATTCACCTATCCCGAAATCTCGTGACCGTCCTTGTGGTAACTTCATCGGTATACTCTGCCGATGAATCCAGAACTACACATGACCTGATACCTACAAAACCAGGGATATGTAGGCAACTCAAAAACCAGAGTGCGACCTAAATCTCTCAAACCATCTCGCTCGGTCAAATTGGCCATCATATCTTTACCCGACAACTCTTTCATCCTTCCTGGGTAAAGAGGGGCATTTTCCCTATAATATTTTTCAAAGTGCATATATACCTTCAAAACTATGCATTGGCATCAATTGATATTTTTCTATAATTTGCATTTTTCTAAGGATTTTTATCCCAGTATTTTTATTATATAAATAATTACTAATGCATCACAAATGACTTTATAACAATTTTATGGCTTAATATTTCTATTTATGTTAGGTTTAAAATATTGCACAAATAGCCACATTTACATCTTTGGGGTTACAATTGCAATAACTTTGCAATCATAGCCCATGCATGCCTTATTACATTATTTTACTAGAAAGTAGCTCATTGTATTTTTAAAAAAAATGTCGATTAATTATTTTAAAACAATTCTATGCATGAAAATTATTTTTTATAATCTGTTAATTATTTTATAAAATATTTGTTTATAAATTGTTTGGGTATTTAAGAAATATCCCTATTTGATTCCTATAATTTTCTGGACATAACCCCTCAAACTAACCCAAAACCCCTCTAATATTAACCCAAAGTGCTGGCCCAAACCCCTTTTTAGACCAATCTGCTTGCCCCGACCCACTAGCCCGTTCAATCGTGGCCGTTGATCAGTTTGATCAATGGTTCACGATTATACTTACCTTAATTAACCCCTTAACGTACCCAAACCCTCTTATTCTTTCCCAGCCCCCGCCGTCATCATCTCCCTCGTCTCTCAACTCTCTCTCGACCTAACCCTAATCCTAAACGCCGTCACCGGCGTAAACCTCCTCATTACGGTGCTTCTATGTCTTCTCCTACCAGCCCTGGTCTTCTATACGCCATGGCTCTTCGATTTCTTGGATCCTTGAGAAGATCTCAAGGAAACCCAACATGTTCTGGTTCGAAACTTGCCTGCCTCAAGCCATTTGTTGTTTGTAAGTAAGGATCTTTCCTTGTTTTATTACGAATCTATGGGATCTTGACCTATTCTCTTCACCTCTGCTATTTTTCTGAAAACCATATTTCATTACTGTTGATTCTTCTAAGGTATTTATAGATCTGAGATGATTTGAATATTATTAAGTGTTTTTCCTAAAAAATCTCATGTTTTAATTAATTAATTTGGATTTTTTGTCACTCTTCCTAAACTAGGGTTTATCCCGGTCTTTCATCAAAGATTTTCTAACCTCTCAGTGTTTTAATAAGTGTTCTTTCATCATCCTGACTGATTTTTGTAAACCCTAGTGGATTCTATATAATATACTGATTTCTTCAATCTTTGCTTCGATTTTGGGTATTTCTGTGATATCAGTCGTATTAGTTTACTCTATTATTTGGACTTAAACCTTCTTCCTTGTTAAATCCAGTATTTTTGTGGTTTTTCCCTAATTAAACTCTGTTAGGGTTCGAACCTGCTTTTCCGACTAAGTTCTATATTTCTGTGAGGTCTGTCTTAGTTTAATTTCTATTTATGGAATTTGAGTAATTCTTTCCCGGTAATCAGTATTCTTTTGAAAGTTTTGCTGATTACTGTTAAGGTTCGGGTGCATAGATTGTATTTGTTTCCTTGTTTATGACTTTAATTGGTCATTTCTGCCTTAATTAATTGCCTGTATAATTTTGGGGATCTTACTGATCCCTTATTTGGTATGATTTTGACTCCTTGACTTAATTAAACCCCTGTTGTTACCGTTAATCGATTGCCCCCTAATTAAGGGGTCTATTTCGAACCGCCTTTATGTGATTTGATTCTGTAATTATGTGATTGTCCTTAATTGACTGATTTGATTCCTTTACTTTATTTTTCCTACTCCCTAAGTGCTATAAATACACTATTGTTTTGCCTCTCAGACAAGGACATTAGTTCAAGAACACACACTCACACAAAATTATCTCTCTTCTCTCTTTTTGTGCTACTTGTGCTAACTACTTGTCTAGCCGGTTGAAAGCCCAGGCTAGGCTACGGAACTCTGCCTGATTTACTTTCTGTATCTTGCTTCCTTAATTGGTATGTTCTTATTTAAATTCTGAAATTCAACCCTATGTGCTCCATAGTTGTTAAATCCATGCCTATTTCCGCACTAGTTTAATTGACTATGTATTTAATTGTCTTCCTGTTTACTACTTTGCTCAATATGGTGGAGTCTTACCCTCTCTTTCTCAAATTTTTAGTCAGCATGTCTAGGTATCATTTTTCTTGTGTGATACTGGGCTAGCATGTTTACTGAGTTCTTGTTTACTTCCCTTGACTAGTATGCTCATGTCAGTATCATTGACTCCTAATGTATTTGGTTAATCCTAATTGGCATGACTTGCTCTATGTAGTAGACAACTGTCTTCAACATGACCATTTTCATATTCTGTCTCTATGTTTATTATCCATTACCACTTTAATTTCAAGCATGATCCCCTTGCTAATACTTCGAAGCAATAGTTTTTATGTTCTGGTTTCCAATCAGTTCCTATTTGTTCTGTGTACTGGCTGGTCAATGTGCTTCCCCTTCTACCTTGTTCATGTGTTTCTGACTTAAGCCTCTATGTTCCCAATCCCCTGATCCCTGATTGTAAACTTGTTCTCCTTCACTTAGAAACAAGTAATAAATGGTTTTGAATCTGGGCACTCTAAGTGTTATGACTGTGTGGTTGCTTGTTGAATCTTTCTTCTTCTCAGAGTTGTTTCCAAAATTGTTTTACTCTTAACATTTTTAAGAACTGTTTCTATTCCTGAAAACCTTTTCACTCCTGAAACTTTTACCTCTATACTATTTTTACTAAGTTCTTCCAAACTATGTCAAGCACTCTAACTCCTGCTCTTAAAATACTTAGGATCCTTCCCCTCCACTGTGTGTACTGCCTAGGAATCCATGAGATTCCTCCGAACTCTGGCACACTGGGGCTGGCCTTTCTACACTGCACATAATCACTTCCTTACTCAAAGGATCTTGGTGTGAGCATTGCCCAGGATCTTTGAGGTCCTTAGGGAACTTTGACACCAGGACACCCTATTGGCTATGAGACTTTGGCATCCTGGACTGTTTTGAAGGCACGGTATTTCCAGGTTCACTTTGGGCCTACCTTAGGTTCCTTATAGCATAACTTATATTTATTATGTAATTCATTCATTTATGATCTGTAATAATAACCTTTGTAAACAGATATTGGGAAAACTAGTAAAAGGGGAGGGATTCTTATATGATTTTTTGTGGGGAAAACGGGTAGAAATCCTGCCTTCAGGTCTATACTCTATTTACTTACATTGGAAGTCATGATTTTAGGTTTAAACTATATTTATTTGCATCAGAAACCATGCTTTTAGGTCAAGTTGGCATACTAGGAAACATGTTATAGGTTCATTACCTCATTTGCCACGGAATTTTGCTTCTGCATAATCATGATCACCTAGAAATCCTGTTATTAAGTTACCTTCATAATTCTGCTTAATAAAAGTGTCCATCCTTGGTGTGCATTAGAAATCCTACTTTAGGACTGTGTTTGTATTCTCTTTAAATCATGACTACATCGCCTAAATCAATAATCGTCCTGTCTATAAGAATGTTTAAAAGCAATTTAAATGCCTAGACACCATGTTATAGGATAAATATGTATGAAATCAGTTTCGTGATAATCAACACCTAGACAACCATGTTTATAGGACGTATTAAAACTCAAACTGTTTGCTTTCCTTTAGGCAATTTCCAGAATTCTGTTTGCATTTTTAGACAACATGTTATAGGGGATCCCTGAACCACGCCTAGGAAAGCCTATAGGTAGTTAAGGTCTTATAAAAATTGTAAAACTATGCTCGGTTTATTTGTGACTGCCCAGATTCAACCGGTTCTAAAAATCAGTAGGCAAACTGATTAGATCTTTACCGCTTCGCCTTAACATAATGCTGCACATTCTCTGTTTTACATTCTCATCTAGATATCATGTTCTAGGACCTTTTCTGAAACATCTGAAATCTTGCTGTTTGAGACGTGCTAATTGTCTGTTTATTTGTGGAGGTAAACATGAGCCCTTAATTGTTGTTTTACTTTACAGTCCTATTTGTTCTTTGTTATCGCTTAGACTTTCCTTTTTAAACACTTTAGGAGAGTCAAGAACTGCCTAAAAATAGAGGTCCTAAACACCTCCGGGACCAGAAGGAAGGGACGTGTAATGCACGCTTAGAGTTCGTTTATTTAAAATCGCTTATACAATTGCTAAGGGAAGGGTAATCGGGTAGTAAAATGATATGATAACCTGTGCGCTAATGCCACGTGTAACCACTCTAGTTGAGAAAGGATTACCGGGCATTGTACAGATGTGATTCTATAGGCTAATAACTTAGGACTTCCCTATCTTTATACATATGTGTGCTTAGACTGCTTACCTATTAAATTTCCTTTATTTTATATACATATGTGTGCTTAGACTGCTTATCTGTTAAATGACTAATTCACCAAGTAAGTTTTGCCGGGACCCACCGTTGTGGACCTCGAGGGGTGCCTAACACCTTTCCCTCAAGGTAATTTCAAGCCCTTACCCAATCTCCTCCTCATGATTAATCAGAGGCTCCACTGTGTGTGCTTCTACTCGAGCTCTAGGCTGAGCCCTGCCTTTGTACCAGCCTTTCACTCGACCTCGGCCTCGGCCTCTACCCCTGGTAGTGGCTGCAACAGGGGGCTCTGGCTCCTGTCTGGCTGTAGATGCAGTGTAGGTTCTCACCATGTACGAAAGAGCAAGAATGGAATGATTCAAACATCAATGATAAAATAAAATCTCACGATAAGGAAGGAAATAAGTGAAGTTTTTCTACAATTCTATAGCCTCTAGAAGATAAGTACAGACGTCTTCGTACCGATCCTCTAGACTCTACTAAGCTTGCTCATGAATGGTGATACCTAAGCAACCTAGTTCTTTAATACCAACTTCTCACAACCCGAAATCCTAACCTCGGGATCGTGATGGCGGCTAATATCCATTTTCTAGGGAAACCGACGTGAAATAATTAATTAACTAATTTTAACAGTTAAAAATACAATAATGATATTCAATGAGAAATAAAAGTCAAGCCTAATACCTACTCCTAGATATCCGGAGTCACGTGTACAAGAGTAACTAAAAGTCTACAAACAAGGTCTGAATTAAATACAACTGTTTCGAAAAAATAAACAGTAAAAGCAGGAAATGAAAGGGGAATTCAAGGTCTGCGGATGCCAAAAAATCTACCTCGAGTCTCCATATGAAATTATCTTATCTGACACACCTCACGCACCGTTGGGACCAATACATGTATCTGCACAAGAAGTGCGAAAGTGTAGTATGAGTACAACCGACCCAATGTACTCCGTAAATGTAGAGCCTAACCTCGACGAGGTAGTGTCGAGGCTATGATAAGACACCTACTTACATAAACCTGTACAAGTGTATATAAAGCAGCAATAATAACAAAGAGTGATAGCGATACTATTTGGGAGGGGACTTGCAAAAAGATAAAGATATAATAAATACGATAAGTATGAAATCACGAAATAATCGAGTAAATCACCAAAATCGAAAATCATTCAAACCAATGATATGAAAATGGCACGACATCATCCTTCTTGCTTTTACTCTCGTCCTCACCATGCAATAATATGAATATAATGGCACAACATCAACCTTCGTACTTTTACTCTCTTCCTTACCATGTAATAATGATAATAAGAATGAAATGACACAACATCACCCTTCGTGCTTTTACTCTCTTCCTCACCATGTAATAATAATAATATGAATTCGAATAATAAACAATGTGGAGAATAATTTAACTTCAAACATGGTGCCATGATATCAAACTTCAACTTCCAAAAATATTCAACAACTTTAAAATAAGAAATAAATATGAAACAAATAATCAAAGATGTAATAATCTAATCAAAACATGAATATCACAATTGAGGGAACAATATAATACAAAGAAATAATTTCCACCCGCATGCTTTAACCCAATGAAAATGCATAGGTGCTTGTCATAATCCCTCAAGTCAAAGTTAACCACGACACTTACCTCACTCTGCAATCAAATAAATGCTCAACTGCGGCTTTTCCTTTAGAATTAGCCTCCATACTAATCAAATCTAATCAAATATAGTTCAAATAATTCAAAATATGCTTTAGAAACTACCCACGAGTGAAAAAGATTCATTCTTTAATTATTTTAGAAAAAAGTCAACAAAAGTCAACCCTGGGCTTCCTTGGTCAAAACTCGAGATTCGAACCAAAACTCAATTACCTATTCGCCCCTCAACCCCGGTATGTGATTAGTTTCAAAATCCGACCTCAATTTGAGGTCTAAACCTCAATTTCTCAAAATCCCCAATTTCTACCTAAATTCCTAATTTCTACCATGAAAAAAAGATGAAAGGTTAAAATCAATGGGTGTTTATCAAAATGTAAGGAAACAAGTTAAAATCTACTAACCTATGAAGTTGGGATGAAAAACAACTTCAAAATAGCCTCTAAGCCGAGCTCAAACTTGAAAATGGTGAAAATAGGATAAATACCGACTTTGGGATATTTAAATCACTGGACGTCAGACCTTCTTCGCGTTCGCGAAGGGCCTGACGCGATCGCGAAGAACAGCGGCCCGAGTGGGCAGACGAGTCTTAAATAATAAAATGAACCTATATTAAGTTCCGAAAAATAGAATCCGAACCCCGTAGCAATAAAGTCAACCTACGGACAAATTTCAGAATTCCTTAAACCTTCAAATTACTAGTTTTCAACAAATCACATCAAAACAAGTTAGGGACTTCTGAATTCAATTTCGGACATACGCCCAAGTTCAAACCACAATACAAACCCATCGAGATTGTCAAAATACCGATTCAGGTCCGTTTATACAAATATTAACTGTAGTCAACTCAATTCATTTTAAGGTTAAAATTCATATTTTCTTTAGTTTTTCACATGAAAACTTTCCGGAATAAGAATCGAACTCTGCATGAAAATCGAGAAATACTAAATGGAGCTAATCGAGATCTCGAAATATTGAAATAAAGGCTAAAATTCAAAATGGCCTATCGGATCATCACAATCATGAATTGACATGCCCCAGGAACCTCCTAAGTACGCCCCAACTTACATTACATATAATTACAATGCATAAGCTTCATATGCCTATGCACCTATTGATTCAGGACTTATAGGTTTCCCAATACAGTGTGATTGTTCTCTTATTCAGTACAAAATGTGGAAGTTGACTATTAATTTTAAAAAATAAATATTTGGTTTGATGTATAGAAAGAAATGATCATGGTATAAAGAAGTTGTAAAAAGTATTCAATGTTTGATCTATATTTTCTATGCATGCATTGTTAGTTCTTGTATGAAATATATATACTGAATGAGATATTATTTTAGACAGAGTTGGATCCAGAATCTGAAGGCTGGGGGTATGTCACGGCCCATTTTTCCCTCCGTAAGACGTCGTGACTGTACCTAGTCACGACGACTAGGTAAGCCTAATAAAACTCGAAATAAATTAAATAAAGCAATAATTACAACTAACTTCCATAAATATAATGTACTGATAAGGATGCCGGTCGACAAGTATAAGTAAAACCAACACTCAAATATGAACAGTATTCCCAAAACCCAGAATCACGAGTCACAAGATCTAAGAAAAACTGTCTAACAGTCTCCTATACACGTCTAAAAGAGGGAAAACAATATAAGGGATAGAGGGGGGACTCCGAGGATCTGCGAGCGCGTGCAGATGTACCTTGAAGTCTCTGGTAAGCTGCTATGGCTGTACTAATGATGAGGCAGATAAGATGTACCTGGATCTGCAAACGAAAACATGTGCAGGAAGGATGTGAGTACACCACAATGGTACCCAGTAAGTGCCAAGATTAACCTCGGTCGAGTAGTGACGAGGTCAGGTCAGGTCAAGGCCCTACTGGTATATGTATATGATAAACTAAGATAGAATGAAATATTGCATTAAAAATAAATACTTAAACTTAATCAAGGATGAAGTCATAGAAAGTCAACAGCTTAGTATACAGAGATAACAACATGGGATCTCCTAGGATACCGTCCCGTAGTCCCAGACATAAATGTGCAGGGTGATCTACCGGAATATCGTTCCGTAGTCCCAAAGTAAATATGCAAAATAGGGGGGATCTATCGGAATACCGTTCCGTAGTCCCAAAGTAAATATGCAGAACATGGGGATCTACCAGAATATAGTTCCGTAGTCCCAAAGTAAATATTCAGCCAAAACAACAAGATTCAATAATCATAGCACAAAATCTCACAATTTATCCTAAGTACAAGATAAGGAAGGTAGGTAAAAATCACTAAACAAGTTGCACGTAGTTCAAGTAAACAATTAAGGTAAGTAGGCATGCTTTCCTAGTCTAACAGAATGCTACACAAGCTAATAAATTCAAACAAGAGGAAAGGCAGGTTACTATTTAATGAAAATCGGGTTTTACAATAAATAGCCTGTGTACGCACTTGTCACCTCGCGTATGTGTTCATATAAAAATAATAGTATCAATCCAATGGGGAGTTCCCCCCCACACGGTTAGGCAAGCCACTTACCTCAAACCAAGTTCAAATCAATCCGAAATTATGCTCTATTCATGAATATTCGACTCCGAATGGACCAAATCTAGCCAAAATCAATTACATTACATAAATACAACTACAAGAAACTAATCTAACGAATGAAATCAAAGTTAAAGCAAGAAATTGAAAAATTGCTCAAAAGGTCTCCCCAAGCCACGTCTCGGAATCGGGGAAATAAGAACACCCATTTTCTCACGAGTTAACTCGTACAAAATCATCCAAATCCGACGCCTAAATCCCACTCAAAACTCAGATTTTTGGTTGGGGAACTTTTTTCCCATTTCCCCAACTTTCTCACTCAAATTCTTTAAGTAGATGAAGAATACAACAATAGATTAATGAAATATGATCAAAATCGAGTTAGGAATCGTTACCCAATAGTTCTCTCTAAAGATCCCTCAAAGAATCGCCAATTTCTGAGCTCTCCAAGTCCCAAAATGCAAATGAGATCAAACCCGCAAAATTTTCCTTTTTCTGCCCAGCGATTATCGCTTCTGCGACCCCAGGACCGCATCTACGGTCACGCTTTTGCGGCTAGGACTCCACATCTGCGAGTTTTAAATAAACACCAGAGTCTACACCTGCGCGCCTATGTCCACATCTGCGGATGCACTTCTGTGGCTAATCGTCCTCTTCTGCGGAGCCTTAGATCCTTCTCACCTCCGCATCTGCGACTACCCTTCCGGAGATGCGGTTCCGCTCATGCGGCTCGCTTGTCGCACCTTCGACCCCTGACCTCTATACCCAAATACGCATCTACGACCTCCTCTTCGCTTCTGCAGGGCCACACCTGCGGACTTTCCACCGCAGGTGCGAAAACACCAGAACCAGTAATACTCAGAAATTTTCCTAAGTCGAAATTCAATCCGTTAAGCATCTAAAACTCACCTGAGGCCTTCGATACCTCAACAAAACATACCAACCAATCTTAAAACACTATATAAAATTATTCGAGCCTTCAAACCACATGAAACAACATCAAACACACGAATTACGCACAGGTTCAAGCCTAATCAACTTTGAAATTTCCAAAGTCTACAAACGACGTCGAAATATATCAAATCTCGTCCGGGTGGTGGTAATCGACAATGGTGGAGGCTATGATGGAGGATGGTGCCGGTGGAGGTTGAGTATGGTGGTAGTGGGTGGCATAGTGGTAATTGATAATCGTAGGAGATGAAGGCAATTAATAATGAATATGGATGATAGCATCTTAATAAAATTAAGTCCCTGTCATGGATCTTAATCATGCAGACCCATTAAGTGGCTATGAAGTAAACAAAACACACTTAATGATTAAGATCTGAATAATTACGATTCATACTTTAAAAACAAACGCACTTAATTTCTGAGCTCTGAATGATTAACATTCAGACCTCCATTAAGTGAAAACAAATGAGGCCTAAGAATTGTCTCCCATTTTGCATGAGCCTAAGCCCTGCCTCCTCCCTGCATGAGACTAAGCATTGTCTCACATTCTGCATGAGGCTAAGCCCTGCCTCCTACCTTCATGAGACTATGCATTGTCTCCCATTTTGCATGAGGCTAAGCCCTTCCTTCACCCTGCATGAGCCTAAGCATTGTCTCCTGATGTGTGGCTAGAATTCGTGATTTTAAGCATTATTTACCTCGCATTTTATGTACTTTA